>ARYC01000218.1:0-164153 GCA_000711775.1 Oxytricha trifallax | reverse complement strand
GATGCTGGAGCTGGCAGCAAGAGAAGAAACTTAGGAGAAGAGAAGCAAGAAGTAGAAGAAAAGAAAGAGAAGCCAGCTCCCTCTGAAGAATTTTAAATGTGACTTATATATTCATTAACTTAACTATAAAACTTATTTATATATATTCACTCTCCCTTCTTTAGCACACTTTTATGCCAACTAATTATCAACTCTCTTAGCTGAACTTTTAATAAAGTCTACTGTATTGATAGGTAGGTCATGCATCAAGTGGTATAACAGCAGTTTCTTGTAAAGACCTTTTAATATACCCCAGTAGAACTCAATTCCATTAAACTAGGGACTTTAAGGTACGTTGAACACTGGCGTTATTCTAAGTTGTTCATAACTCTTCCTTGTTTCTTTAGTCTTAAGAACAGAAAGAATTATCAACGAATAGTATAATCTCTTATTCAGGGTACTTCTCTCTCAGCTGCTCTAAAAACTTTATATACTGCTCTGTCTTAATAGAGCGAGGATGAATATAATAAGTTTCTAAACCAGCATCCTCGCTAATTCCTCCAAGAATTACCATTGTTTATACCTTGACTTTTTAGTCATATACCTCTATAATACTATGCTTCTTATACCAAGACTTCTAGATGAAAGTGTTGAAGGTAAACACAGCCTCGTCAGCATGAATAAACTTAATATTACTCTATTAGGCTCTCTGCATTTAATTATAAATATAAATATAATTTAAGTTATTGTTGTAAAATGGCAGAGTGAAATCAATCACTCTCTTGATACGATTCACAACTTTGTAAGATAAACCATTTCGTTTATAAATGTTTGCAACAGACTATGCAGAGATCTTCAACTCAGGGAACTGGCGGTGAAACATAGTAGCTCGTTGGTCGAGAGAGAAGTGAGCTCAATTCTTCAAAGTTTTATCATTAATAAGATAGTCAATATGCTTGTATAGAAACTTTGACTTCCTCTTAGGCTAAGAATTCAGCTATTTTTGCTTTAATTACCAGCTTTCAAGCAGTGAGAGCGAACAGTTGATGGACTACGCTTTAAGAGCAGTGCAATAGACTTATAGTTGAGTACTGGTTTGACTTATTCACTATACATATCACATCCATAACGCAGTTTAAACACTAAATCTATATACTCTTCATCATAAATAGACCCCAAAAGCTTGTTATTTTTGTCTCGCATTTTATTAATAACCCCAACCTAACAAATTCCCTACAAATCAAAGCACTTATAAACCTCATTAAGGGGTTTTGGGGTTTTGATTGCTCCTAATAAGCGATACCTTCTTAATTTACTAAAATGTTAAATATATTCAGATAATATGTCAAATTTCAGAATTTTATGGTGATTTAATTTACTTACCTCAGAATTTACAAGAGTGTCTTATACTCTACTATAATATTGTAGGAATACATTTGATTTGGGAAATAAAATAATGATTAATTAATTAAAATCTTAGAATAGTGGCAGTTAAATTTCTGGAAACCTAGACAATATAGTACTTGTTTGATTGAGAATTCAAAATTAGCTGGACTTTAATATTGGCGGCACACCTCTAACTTGCTGAGTGGATTTGATAGAGGTGTACAGTCAATGTTAAAGTCCAGCTAATTATGAATTCTCAATCAAACAAGTACTATATTGTCTACGTTTCCAGAAATTTAACCTCCACTATTCTAAGATCATAATTAATTAATCATTATTATTTTTCCCAAATCAAATGTATTCTTATAATATTATACCTAGGTGAATTTTATCAATAGTAAAAAATATCAACAAACTTAAATGAGCGCTAACCTTTTGATAAGAGCGGCATTACTTGAATCAAGCCAATAAAAATTACCATTCCAGCAACCAAAAAATTAGATACCAGAGATGCTTGTACTTAGTGGGAACCTACTTATGCCAACTTTGACCAAACTAACTTTGAGATTCAAATATAAACTAATAAGGAAATCATCAAAGTTAAAGAGCAAAGTGAAAAGGAAGTAAAACAACCCACTATAGAGAATTAGTTTTCACCAGCTAAAGTTGACTATCAATGCAAATAATAAAATAAAGTTTTCTCTACTAGTCAACTTACAAGAGACACTCGAGAGATATACACAACGATATGCCTAGACTATACCTCAAGCATTAAAAGAAAGACGACATGTATATCAGCGAGTTTTTTTAGAAGCATTATTCTCATACAAGAGATGTTAAAGTGCAATTAAAGAAAAAGCACAATCAAAGCTTTGTGTTTATTCTTGAACCTACAGGTAATAATTTCCTATGAAAAAGAAGGTCAAGAAATCCTTCCGAGTCTCTTAGCGTTGAAGTATAGCAGTATGTCAAAATGAAGAAATCTGTCAAGAACTTCGCAGTCTCAAAGATCAATAAAATGATGGTAAAAAATCGAAGCTATGAATATTCCTGTCTTGATAATTATTTACTAAGATCCTTGTAGCTTCCTCACTCTAGATGATAAAATAGAGAAGAGAGTCATTGCTGATGACTAATATGCTTACAAGTTAAATCTTTTCAATTTCTTTCTTGCTTATGACAAGTTCTAAATGGAATTTGCGAATGATTATTATGCTCTTTAATAAGCATAATTTAAAGAGTTCAGGCATTTAATTTATCTTGATGGAATTTTACTTTAAAAAAATAGTTTGGCATTTAGGCTTCCCCTCCTTGAAATGACTTATAGAGTGATTTTATCTGACAACAGATGCAAAAAAGTAAATTGGCTATATAGTACAACAGATAGTAGAGGGAATATAAGAGCTTCACAAGATCGGTTACGTTCAAAGAGACTTAAAGCCAGATGAAATAATGATGGACTTTCAACCTCTCAGAGCCTATATTATTGATTTCAACAGGGCTCAAAGAGTTGAAGCCCTGATAGGAAATGTACGAGACACTTCTGGATATTTCCCCAAGAGAGAAGATGGAAGAGATTGGGAAATAGCTTGAGATATATGGGCATTAACAGCAATAATAATAGAGAGTGATATTGCCTAGGAACGATTATTTTAGCTGTAAGAATGAGAGAAATACTTAGTAAAAAATCAAGCAATATCTCGATAAAAATAAAATCAATGGAGGCCTCAGAGAGCTTGCATACTCTACAATAATCTAACCAAGCAATTAAAAAAAGTAACGCTAGATAAAATAAAATTACAACTTAGAAAGATAAAACTTAGAGAACTTTCACATAACTCTAAGCTTATGTTTATGTGAAATATTTTAAAGACTGGCTGTATACACTCAATATATTACTAATATATAAACATTAAACCCATACATAAACCCTAATAAAACCCTAAAAAGAATGTGTCAATTGCAGCCTTTTATCAATTAAAAACTCAATCTAACTACTGAAAGAGTTTTGGGGTTTTGAATCTTTTGACAAAATTTGTCATTACAAAACCAATGGGGGATCATTGAGTTCCAAACTAGTTTAACAAAGCCAAATAAATTCCTCAATAGAATAGAAAAGAGGGATTAATTACTTTTTTTATAAACAGATGTTTAATAGCTAATTAATGGATTAATCCTTTTTTCAGAAAAAGTTGAAATATTCTTTATTATCTTGGGAAATTTATTTATTAAAATTTAAAATTATTTTTTAAGCTAAGATTAAAATTAAGTATTTATGAATGTAAAATATTTTAGTAAAACAATGAAAAATACTAAAATATTTTAGTATTTTATTTTTATTTTTAATTATACTATTAAATTAAATATTCAGATAAGGTTTCTATGTATTGGTTATTATTGTAAATAATAAATATTTATAATATTTTATAAATTTGATTGTATATTCTAGAATGAATAAAATAAAAATCAGTCTTTCAAAGCCTGAAGTTAAAGCTAAAAGTTCTTAAAACTAAAAGAAGAGCTCGGATTCAAAGAAGATTTCTAAAAGACCAGTTAAGACTAAGCAAATAAAGAAATCTAAGAAGAATTAAAAAGTAAAGAAACCTAAGAAGGTAGTGAAGGTAAGTAAGTCAAAAAATTTGGTTGGTATACACCCTTAGCGAAATTGGCTTACCTGTGGTTGTGGTTATAAATGCATTAAATAGAAGAAATTTGATAATCATCAATGCAAACTTAAAACACAGATAAGAGAATGGTAACCCTAAGATGAAGTTGTTTAAGATATTAATAACAAAATCAAATGAAGCATTTACTGACAAGTAAATTAGGAATAGAAAATTTTTAATGAAGAAAAATAAATAATTGCTTTAATTAATTACTTTATTTACTCAAAATGTTATTTACGCATCAGTCTACAATTTATCATGAGTTTTAGATTCATATTCCTATTGCAAGTGGCTTTTGTTATTTTTCCTCTTCTTCGTTATCCTTTATATGCAGAACTGGCTTGAATTCACCTAAGTCATAATTGGACTGTATGTTTCTACCGTCTACTGTCTATTCAATTTTCTCAATTTATTCCAATTCTCTATCTAGCAACTCCAAATATTCATTTTAGTCATGTTACTGCTTAACTGTACTAATTTATTCTTTTAGTTTATTTAATGAGGGTTTTATCTAAGTAAGGAGCTCTTATTTTCTGTAATTCACTAAATACTCAAATATTTTAAGTAGGTACTCTCTTCTGTCGTGTTTCTAATGATTTAAAATGTCCTCGTTCGTTTATAGGTCTGCATTTAATATTTCAATCAAGTGATTAATCAGAGTTTGATCGTTTGCTAAAATTTCTCTCATGTATTTCTCATTTTCTTCGATTTTAAGTTAGTCATCTGATATAACAATTAAATCAGAAATTATTCTGAATATATTAAAGAAATATTATTTTATTGGAATATTACATTTATAATTTTTTAAATAGTCTGCATATTTCAAAATCTAAATACATTTAGTATCATATGACATACATTTTAATTGTAAAATTCTTTGTTTCATATTATTGTATTTAATGCATCAGGTAAAAGCTTTATTTAAATATATTTTAATTAAAAAATTATTATAAACCTATAATAATGTAAACTATAGCAAGAAATCATAAAGAAGCATGATAATTTTCTTAGTGTGTCTAATTTGGTCAATAGGTATCTAAAGTAAAACTTCTCTTAAGAATGCTAATCCTGAACTCTCAGTTATAAACTCAAGTTTTCCCTTAAAGTTTTCTCCCTTTAAGTATTAAGCAAGTGCCCCAATTACTGCTTCTTTGTTAGCAATCTCACTCTCCTTAATATACTGGTGCATCAAATTAAGTATACCCATCTTTTACATAATTTATTAAACTTCCTTATTGTTTTATACTGCAGATGACAATAACGCGCAAGCTGCTTTCCTAGCATCGTTCTTTTCGCTGTTAAAAATAATTTCAAGCACTGTTTTCATACCTCCACATAAACATAAATTCAAGCTGCTTCTAGGGTGCATCTCTACTAATTCTAAAAGTTCGTCGAGGCCGTCTAGTAAAATATCTCTATGCATTGTTTTATGGTATTTTTCAAGCTCTTCACAAATTTCCTTCATTCTATCTACATCATTAAAAGTGTAAGATTTAAGGGCTTCTTCAAGCCAAGTTCTATCTTCTTTTGACATTTACTTAAATTCAGAGGGCTTTGTCCCATCTTAATGGTTCATTTAATTAATGCATTTAATACCAAAAAATTCTTAATTAAATGTTTTTTTAATTTCACTCTTAGGGAATAGATTGAGTCTTATTGGGATAATTTAGAAAATAGGCTAATTTTTTTTAAATGAGTAATAAAAATTATTTTTTAAATGAGTAATAAAAATTAATGAAATTTAGGTTCTATAATGATCAAAAATATTTAGATTTACTGCTTAAAGTTTAGATATGATAAAATTATCAATATTTACATAGTTAAATATTGCTCTTATGCAAGAATTCTTCAATTAATATGTGTCATTATTTAAAAGTGAATTAGAATTTTAATTATGCTTCTTAAAAAATTGGCCTAGAGATTAAAGTTCTAAAGTATATCTTTACTTGCCCTACGACTCCAGATTTTAAAATTTGGTCACCTTCTCCAGTCTAGAGAGGAGTGATTATTTATTGTAAATATTTTTAGTAAAAGCTCTTGTTCACATAAACTATAGCTAGAGCAGTTTTTATCAATTAATAATAGAATTCAAATTTGTACTTTATAATGGGAGCTTACTTGAATCGCAAAGCAGCTTCCCTTCAACTTTTATAGTCATAGCTTAATTTTAGATTATCTAAATTTGAATATAAAAAGAAAAAGAAATTATCTACATCTAAAGGGTGTAGAGCTAATATCTTTTGAATACAGGAAGAAGTTTGTGTCATTGAAAATTAAACATGAAAAAATAGTTGATAAAGTAGAGTAACATCAATCAATTAAAATGCAAAAAAGACCGGAATTTCAAGACTTTTAAATTATTTTCTCAAATAAGTCAGGTTTGAAGCAGCTTATTGAAAAAATACATTCAGCAAAAACTAAAAAGCATTTTAAGATGGTATAAAAGATGATAAGTTTTAAGGCACAAATTGTATTTATATCACTCAGCAAAAGATAAGAAGTATATGCAAAGGATCACCGACTTAATTCTTGAATTTAGATAAAAAACTTTTGCTACAGAAGAAAATCTAATTAGATTGAGTCTTAAAGAGAGTAACAGTAGAAGATTAAGAGATAAAGACTTGCATTTTAAACAAGTCTATAGCATACTTATAAGTGAATGCATGTGCAAATTTAATTGATTCTTATATCTATAAATATATTTCCTTACAGATAAATGTTAACTGCTTTAATAAAATTGGCCTTAGTAGCCAAATTGTAATTATCTTCATATTGATATGCATAACAAGGCAAATTATATGGCAGATAAGTATCATTATAAGATAATCATTTCAAATATATCATTTTAAATGAATAGTATTAAAATAAGATTGTTTATTAAGATATTTTTAATAAGTGAATATCAATATATTAGAAAAAATTAATTATAATCAAATTAAAAATGGCTTTTCACTAACAAAATATATTTCACAAAGATATCTTTAAATAAAGTTTGGAAGTGTTAAAGGACTGCAGAGAAACCTAACACGGAGTCAAAAGATTTATTGATACTGATAGAGTGAAAAACGCTTTCTTACTGTTCAGCCTTCTACATTAATTTGCTATTTTTGTAATTATTAATTTTATTATATAAAACACTTTACTTTATTTGAGAACTACTGTAAATTAATAGGTAGTATTGAGAGACTTAGAACAAATACTGCAAGAACTAGATTAATTTGATGAACTTATTCATGGGTGTTGTACAGCACAAAGACTTAATGAATTAATAATGACTCTAAAAGGGATCCCTATCATAAATGATATTCAGATGATTAGAATTAAGATACTTGCAGAAATAACTAAGAGTGTAAAAGAGTATCATGATTAGGATTTACTAAATGAGATTTGAAGCCTGGAATCCTATGCTAAACCTATGTCTCTAAGAAATAGTAGTCATTAATTTTAATAGACAGTAAAAAAGAAATAGTGACTATAGCTAAGGTTATTAGTGTTAAATGTATTTAAGAATTAGAGAAAATAAATAGTCTTTTGGTTCAATTTACCGATAATTTAGCAGAAACAGCAATTATCTAGATTAGGATATTAAAATAATGTCTTTCTTTAATTCCATATATGTAAAATACTTAAAACGTTAAGATGAGAAGATATAAGTAATATTATCTGCTTAAAATAAATAAAATACGTGGAGAGATAATTGTGAAAATGAAATAATATCTAAGACCACCTTTGATGATTTACTTAAACCACTAAACGGAGTTTAACCTCATAGAAAACACATAGATAATCTGATAAGTTTGTATATTTTCGTAATAACCCCATTAATATTCCAACCATTCCCTAAATAAATTACTTTTGCATATTAATAAGTTTGGGGTTTCGATTTTATAGGCAATTACTATTAAGTAATAAAATATTTAATTGACCATTTGAATAACCCGTTCCAGTCTACCATTCTATTGTGATTATTTTGTAAAATGTTTAGTTTTTATACTATTTTAATAATATAAGACATTTTTGCTTAAATAATCAAAATTGGAATATTCCAGTTTATTCTAGAAGATTCTCATTCATCTTTTATTAGTGTACAGAATAATCATTAATCTATAAATGGTAATGATAATAAAAGCAATAAATACCGAAGTTAAATGAAACTTTCTTTTTTTGATCGTTTTACAATGCCTGATTATTTAATGTTGTATTAGATGATATTCTTTACATTTAATTTTAGCCACCTGTGATAAAACTACTATTCTGTGAAGACACAAATGATGAACCCTTGAGTAATGCAGGTTATGAAGTTATTTTTTCCAAAGTATGCTTCAACACTACTCTTTGATCCTATTATTATGAAATTTGTAATTTTGATTATATCATTGGTGATTTGTCCGTTTTATTTTCAAATGTAACCTTTCTATTGATTGGAGATTTAGACTGAGTTCCTTTTAAGTTTTATATTGATGTAATCACACTGCCTGGTGTTGATATTAATTGCTTTCTATTATTAGGCGTAATTTGAACTTTACTATTAATATTTAGCAACTAGGCAGTTTAATTTAATGGTGAAGTTGACTCATTCAATCCGTTTTTACTGCTTAGTGTAAATTCAGTCTTCTTACCAAATTTGGGAGACTACAATAGCTTTTGCTAATTCAGAGTAATAGTCTTTTCATTTTTTTCAATTAGTAAGTACATTTTGTTTTATGAGACAAGTAATTATGTTAATGAACGTTTAAAAGATTAATCAAATTTAAAGGGGAAATAATTATAGCTTTAATATCATAAAATTTAATAAAATGCTCAAACTTATCTTTTCATTAATTAATTTATCTAAAAAAAAATAAAATTTGTTTATAATAAATTCACCTAAACATATAATAATTGCCAATTAGTTGGATTTAAAGTAGGCAAATATTAATATTTTTTATGTAATTATTTCTTAAGAAACTATATATAAACCCTAAAATAAATTTTTAAGAGAGCTTGTTATTATAGTATGAATCAAAACCTTTAGATACTAAATAGAGATAGTGTAATATAGAAATTATTCTAAATTGTTATGATTTAATTTTATTCCGTTTAGATTTATAAAGGATGTATATATGTTCAAAATGGTCATGGTCCACCCTTTTATAGGTTATATAAAATATAATAAATAATTGAGTTGTTAAGTTATCGATATTTCCTTCACCCGCTCAAAGATTGAAATTTATTCCAGACGGTTTTCAATATTTATAAATATAAAAAGAAATATTGGAATTTTTGATATTGGAATAATTTTTATATTAAATTACTATCATTATAACTTCCAACACAGAGTGAAATAAAACTATTATTTTTACTTTTCCAAATTTAATTATATATGCTGTAAAATTGATGTATATTTAAAATACTAAATTTAGATATTTAGTAATTTGAACTTAATGTTGCATATGCTCTCATCTTTAAGTTAAAATTCTCGCTAATTAAGTGGCCTAAGCCTTACTGCAACTTCGATGTTTTCCATTAGAATTGTTATATTTAAAAATATTTTTGTAAATTTGATAATATAGACGTTATAATCACTTATTCTTTTCTTATTATTAATTTTATAATTGAATGATAAGTAATTTTTAAGGATATTTAAATTTAAATCTTTAATACACGTATATTATTTTTTGAGATTATTTATTAATGGAGACTTCTAAGAATACCCAATTGAGAGAGGAAATCGTGCAAGATGTGATTGAGACTTGTGCTGTAAAAGGTTTAATGGTTAAGAGTGTAGGCACAAATGACTCTATTGAATTTAATCATGCTCCTATATCCTTGTTTCCTACACCATTTCCAGCAAAACATTACAAGCAAGCTAAGGATTACTAGAGAGCATTGAGTATAATGGTCAATGATTTAACTAGAAAGCCTCACAAGATTCATGAACTGCTTTAGTACTTCCAACAGCATGATACTTGTTTATCAAGTTATTTATATATACTTTAATGCAGAAGATGCTCAAGATAAGTTAAGTGTTCAAAATCTAAATTAGAAATTATATTTATCGTTAAAATAAATTATTTAATATTGTTTTGGGTACATTTTTAATGATTTTAGCAAAAAGTTAAAGCCTTTAATAATTTCTAATTTTTTAATTGTAAATTTTTAAGTAAATAATACTATGTAAAAATGGTTATACATTTTTAATTCTTCTTCTAGTAATTATAATTAAGCGAGTCTAATACTTAGATATAACATAAATTTATATAATAAAATTATATCTTTAATATTGAAAATCAGCAAATTATAAAGCATAACAGGACAAGCCTCTCTTTGGTTTTTGATAATTTATATTTATATCAATAATATATTATTTACAATTAATTTGTAAGAGTATTAAATGATAATATAAAAAGTTAAATAATTGAAAACATCAAAAAAAGCTCTCAATTTATTTCATATATTTAACATTAAAACTTTTCCTCTTAAATTGAACATTCAAAATATTGATATTATTTTGTGTGATTTAATTCATGGAAAAAGGTAAATAAGGAGTAGTCAGATAAGATATTTAATTCTTAATAATGAGGTCAGACTACATGATTGACAAGCTTACAGACTCACTTAAAATGGTTGAATACAACACAGTTGCTTCTTCCTTCGGCTGTCTTTGCTAAAAAACTGCAGAAGTTCAGAACTATGTTTTAGATAAGTACAGAGAAAGATTAAATTTAAATTATCAAAGAAAAGATTAAGATTTGGAAAACTAACTGACGCAAATTATTATATATTTAAATCACATCACTAGCAAAATCTTTTGATTAAGCTGTGCATCTTTATCTTCAAGATATGCAATCAAGATTTGAAAATTTGTATTCAAAGAGAACTTCAAAGGATTTATGGGTACTCTTTGTCATTGATAAACAAGAAAGAAATATTTGTGATTAAAAATGGATTGAAGCTGAACTCTACAATAATTCTGGAATAAGATCAATGAGAATCCAAGAAATGTTTATCCATAAAAATAATATGTTAATGTTGATATTAATCTTAATGAATGACATTTGAGCAAATCAGGAAATCTTCAGAAATCAACAAGGATACTAATGCTCTCTTAATAAATGGAAATGAAGTTGGGTTTGTTTACTACAGGACTGGTTATTAACTCGAACAATATGAAACTGAAGATGATTGGGAGACAAGATAACTCTTAGAAATGGCACAACCTATTAAATGTCCCTCAATTGATATCTAGCTTACTACTTTCAAAAAGTTCTAATAAGCATTCGCAGATGAATAAATACTTAGAGACGTTATGAGCGATCATATCACAGAAGCAGAGTAAATTAAGGGTATCTTTAAGGGAATTTGGACTTTGGAAGATATTGAAAAGGAAGATGCACATGAATTGCATGAGATCATTAAGTAAGCAATTTAGAATCCTAGATCTTATGTAATAAAACCTTAAAAAGAAGGAGGTGGCAACAATTTCTACGATGAAGAAGTTAAAAGTATGTTACTCTCAGATGACAAGGACTATCTCAAGCAGTTTTTAATTATGGAGAGAATTAACCCACCTGAAATTAAGGCTTACATGCTTAGAAATGGTAAAATAATTGAAACTCAGTCATTAAGTGAAATTGGAATTTACTCTAGTGTTGTAATCAGAACAAACACAATTGAAAATGGAATCTAAGACTCAGACATTTGCACATTTGGAAGATTACTAAGAACGAAGGGGAAAGAAAGTAATGAAGGTGGAGTTAACGCAGGATTTGCAGTTATTGATAGTCCTTTCTTAGTCGAAATTGAGGATATACAAAATGACGACATCAAACCGACTGTTTCTAATTTCTGAATATATATATATTTATTTAAGCAATTAAATAAGTTATCTAATTAATATACTCTTGATCAAATCATTAAGTCATTTTATTTATGACAACTTCCCAGTATTTTTTGTTTAAAGCTGTCCTTTTAAATTCTTATTTCTATTGCTCAAGAGTGGTTAATAGTCTTTCATATCATTTTTCTTTAATTATAAATTTTGAACTGACTATCTCAAAAATTTGGAGTTAGAGACACTTAAGTTATTTCTCAATGTATTTTCTTGTTGTGAATTGATGCTGTTTCTTTATTATGTTTAGTACACATCATTCAATTGAAAATTAATTGAACTTATATCAGATGAAGATGACTAAGAAATTTGGGCCTCATATAATTACAAATTCTCATCATTAATGTTTTTTTGCTTTGGCTGCCTGAGTTGAAGATTATCATCTTAAGAGAATGACTAGTCCTTACTTTAAAGACCCATTCTTAAACTTTAAGTAATCTCGTAAAGTGATTAGCGTAATGCTTAGTCAATTTAATCTATGTCCTTAATATTAATCTTGTTAAAGTTTATTGAGAGAATTCCTTATGAATCTTGAGATCTAAATGATTTATGATGAGGATTTTATTTAGGATTTGCGCTTTCATACTTACTGTCATCCGACTATGATATACTTTAATTTTGGCTGTGGTGACTCTAATTAAATATGAGATTATTTTTACTCATTCTTTAATTTCCGAAGACTTGATCTAGCACCTAAGGCTAAACTTTCTAATCAGATGATTGCTTGAATGATACATAATCGTTGAGATTGATGATAATCTAAGGCTAGCTATTTTCTTATGCAAATGAACCAACATTCAAACCCCAAAATGTCTTCATTAGTTTAATAAGATTTTCATTAATAAAAGGAGATTTTTAAGGCAATTTTATCAGAGTTTATAATAGAACATTTAAGGGTATTTTGTTTAAAATATTAGTAAATTTAACATATACAATAAGCTTTAGTCGTGTGATAGCTCTCTGAATTTTATTTTTTTAGATACATATTGAAATTTCTAATAGTTTCCTGATTTTATTATCTTTATATAATGATTGCTGAGTATTCAAGATATCTTACAACTCCATTAATCTTTAAATTATTATCTAAATATTGCTTGATCATATACTTAGTATATCTTTCACTAATTAATGGTATAGCCCAGATATCCCTTGAAGTGACTCCTTCTATCCAATTCTCAATTAGGGAAATATCCTAGATTTCAGTTTAATATCTTGATGCAGTGGCTTGTACTCTAAGAGCTCTGTTGATCAATGAAATGAAATTTTTAGAGGTTTAGAGTTTTTCATGATGTTCCCTGGCTTTCTCCTCTAATAAACCAAGCTTTTTAAGCTCTTCATTGACCTATACTATCTGCTTTACAATGTAGAAAATTTATCATCGGCATCTATTTTCAGATAAATAGAACTCCCAGTTATTCATTTAAAGGATAGTAAGTCTTAATGCTATATGACCTTTTCAAGTAAATAGTGTCTATCATAAAAATATGCTTTCACTCTAAGAAATTTGCCTAGTGAAGAGCATAATACTAATTAGCGAAATCCATTTAGAGCTTGTAATGCAACAAACTTAATGGATATATCTCATAGATATATTAGTCATTGGCGATGACTTTTTTCTCTATTAAATCTTAAGAGTGAAGTAGATTTCAAGGTAAGAATACATATCAATAATTTTTAGTATATGAATCTTTATCGTAACATTTTACTATGATGTTATTTTTCTCTAGACTGGAAAGTTTTATTACCGGTTTCTTTATTTTAAATTACTTTTTTACCTCAACACAAAGAGCTCATCAGGATTTCTTGACCTTTTGTCTGCTATTGGAATCATTTTCTTATGGTAAATTTTTGAATAAAAACAAAACTTTGATTGGTTTTTCTTAAAGTAATATTATAGATTTCTTGAATGAGAGTCTGAAGTTCACAGAACTCACAGTCATATCTGCCAATCTTTTATAATTCTTGAGATAACCTTGGCATATCGTTGTAAATAAACTTAAGTATCTTTGCTTGAGAGGAAAACTTTATTGCATTGTTTGCGTTAATAGTCAACTTTGCTTGGTAAAATTAATGCTCTTTCACGAGTTCTATAATCTCCTCAAACTACCGAAAGGGCATTAGGTTTTAATTATTTTACAAAGTTTCAAATAAATTGTTGCTAGTAATCTCAGGATGACTTTCTCTATAAGTCATTGCAAAGCTGTCTATAATCATTTGTTAATGATCGTTTTCTTTCTCAATAAATGATTAACTAAAATCATTTGATTAGTGTAATGCATCGTATTTAAACCCTATTGCTCCTTAATTTTTCCAATTAATTTTTATTCTAATATATTTTGCTATGTGTGTCAAATACATTGTAGAAAAATGAATTTAAAAATAGATGAATTGTCGTATTTATTTTAATGACAAAAATTTTGCAAATTTCCTACTTAATAAATATATTTTAAGTAATTAAAATTACGGTAAAAGTATTATGAGCAAATAATTTGATTAAAATTCTGATTATTCATTATTTGTTATAGATATTTAAATCTTCGACTTAATAGGATATAGTTTCTAATTTTCAACAAATTCAAAAAAAATTTATAATTTAATCAATTAAGAGGTAATATAATACACAATTTTGGAAATAAATTGACTGTGTTAGACTTTTAATGGTTTTATAATATAATATAATTTCCAACAAATAATTAATATCAATAAATACTCATTATTAATTTATTTATGAATATTGAGGATATTAATTGAGTAATATCCTCATCAGAGCATTTTCTTTGATTCTTCACTTAGAATAACTAATCTTAAGACTTAAATTTAAAATCTACTTCTTCGATCTGCAAGATAGCTTTGTTAAAAGATTAATTAAGCTGCAAATTACTATCTGATCTATCAATCTCTGGAGATTTTTGTTATTTTTAAAGTGATGCTTAAGTGTGTTAATTTTTGAGATCCTTAATCTTCGAATATTGCTTTTTACTAGTAGAAAATTTTTAATATTATAAAAATAAATTTATTCTGTAAATAAAATTATTGTAATAAATAATTTTAATATTTAAATATATAAAAAGGACTTTTTAATTATGGGATAATTTTATATATCTAAATTAATTATGAGTAAATTTAGAGTATATTAATTATTCAGGTTCTCCAATTTTATCACCACTGGAAAATAATATTTTTAATAATAAACTATATGTAATTCAAATTACATTTATCAATAATTTCCAGATTTCATATTAGGTGAAAGACTA
Organism: Oxytricha trifallax; assembly: GCA_000711775.1. NCBI lineage: Eukaryota > Ciliophora > Spirotrichea > Sporadotrichida > Oxytrichidae > Oxytricha > Oxytricha trifallax. The sequence goes on along the minus strand of ARYC01000218.1, from coordinate 148,998 downwards.
ATAGTCTATCTTTGAGTGTTAAAACTCTCTCTAAGCAATAGGTTTTCTTGCTTGACTCTAGTTTAAGATATTGAGTTATTTTTAGAGATATTAAAGCTTTGTGATTGATAATTAGGCTGGAGCTATCTCGATTTTTTATTAGATATATTTTACTGTATGAGTCCTTTATTATTGTTTAAATTGCTGTACTTTTATGTGAGTTATTAAATTTTTTGTTCGCATTAATTAATTAGAGCTTATCTTTCAATTATACCATTGACCTTTCTCTAATTTTCCTCACTAACTTAATTCATATATGAGTGTTCATTTATTGACAATGAAATTGAGTTTAGTAAAATAAATATAAACAAGTTTTATACTTCCTTTAGCTTAGTAAACTTTATTATCTATAATTACAATTCAAAATATTGGTTATATTTTATTTCCTTATGTTTATATTATATTTGTCAAATTATAATTTCAAAATTGTAAATATAAGAAAGTTTTTTCGAATCAAAGATAAAATATTGGCAAAATAATATTTTAAGATATCTTATCAATAATTATTCTATCTTTTATATTTATATGTTATTTTAAGACAGATTTGACTACTACATTAAATTTAATTTGATAAGTCAAATTAAATTATTTAACTTTTGATTTCTTTTAATTTTACTTTTTTAAAATCAAAATTTAACAGAATTTTAATCTAGGCAATCAGGTTTAACAAGCCTAATTTTTTCGAGTGATTATTCATTTACCTTATATTCCAGAGTAGTCTTTTTATGATGTTCACACATTTCTTCATTACTTAAGATATTCAGTGACTTTTCAATTACACTCTGATCTTAAGACATTTACATATAAGCCAGAGCCTCTTCTAACTCCTTGAATTGATCTTAGTTTTTAATCATTTCTTCCTGTTAACTAAGTTTCGCAATTTAATCTTAAATTAATTTGATTTTACTGCGATAACTGCTTTTCATTAAGTGTTTCTTGCAAATCTCTGCATATTAACTAAACTGATTTTCCAAGTTATGAATTTAATCTGTTCCTAGTGATTTCAAATATGACTTATTAAAAGATTCATAAAACTATTCCTTCATCTTTAACATTTAAAATTCCTTTTCGTCGACAGTAAGTGAACATAATTTATCTGTTATTAAATTTGAGGCTTCTGAAAGTTGATCTTCTAATTAATGATTTTTTTACTTCAACTCAGAAATACAATCAACTAAAGATTAGATTTACTCTTTTTAATAAATGATTTAAGTTTTCTGCTCAGCGTTAATTACTTTATTAATCTATAGCTAGCTTTGAATTCCATAAAGTTTAAAACTTTGATCTTCTAAATTAGTTGATTAATCTCTTTATAGATTGTCTTAATTAGTTTTTTAGAGTAAGTTAGCATTAATATCGATAAGCCCAACATTGCTCATAATTAATTGGTATTTCTCTGGTTTAATGTCCTCTTCTTTACAGATTTTGATGTATGATTCTAAAGCCAAAGCCATCAGTGCTCATCAGCATTTTTACATTTGAAATTTTTTGAGATTTTGGTAACTTAATATCAGGGATTATCTTTTTTTCTTGTTTAAAGGATTATATCTATTTATTTTTTTAGATACCAATTATTAACTAAGTCAAAATAAATTTAAGATATGAATTAACATTTTGCAGTAACTTCATTAAAAAGCACAAAAGTAACGTAGTTAAATATGGAGGTATTTTTGCCATTTATATTTGTCTTAATCATATTAGGATGCTGATACTATAATGAAAGTTTTGAAATTTCTTAAAGAAAAAACTTCAGATAAGAGACTAAAGTTTCTATAAAGTAATTTAATTTACTAGAGTATATAAAGATGTGGGTAATTAAGATTTACACAATTCTCCTAAAGAGGACACTAGTATATCTTATATAAGATTAATTAGCATAAATATTATCAAACAAATAATATCTATAATAAATATGCATTGGAAATTAGCAATTATTATAATAAAGCCTTAGTATCCCATATATATAAAGGACTCACATAAATTAAAACTGAAAGCTTGTTGGGTTTTAATTCCAAAATATTAAGTTGCATGTTTTGATTAAGCTTTTTGATGTTTTGATTTGTTAATTTTTCAAATAATCTTTTCTTTTCATCTATCAATTGTTCAATAATCTTTGACTCTTATTCTCTCTGTTTCTGTAAATCTTTCTTGGCCTTTTCTAAACTTTTATAGCTATTATATTAAATTAAATTTACAAAATAGATTATAATCTTTCTTTCATAGTCAGTTATTAGTATTTTTACAGCTTCCTCATTGTTATTAGAAATAATGTTGGCTTGTACCTTATTTTCAATTTTCATGGCATTTTAACCAAATCTTAGTGAACTCAAGGTTTATTCAATTTGTGACTTAGCTGGGGTTACGCAGATAATTACACAAGTTCTTGAATTTCCTCCAAGTGATGATCTAAGAATTTTAGTTAAAGGAGAGTTTCTATAGGGAATGTGCTGGTACTATGATGATTATTTAAGTGGGGATTTTGAATTGGAATCAATTTGCATAGACTGGAGGCCTTTTCCTTCAGCTCTCATTGATATCACTTGAGTTAAAAAGAAAAGACTTTTATTAATGTTTTTCCCTTCATTTACTCTGTTCTTTACTTTTTAAAATATTTTTTCTCAAGATATAAATATTTGCATAACATTTTATTATTAATTGCTATCGATAGTTGGAACTTGGTCACCAAAGTTAGTTACAAAAAGCTCATCAGGATCTTTATTATCATAATGCGAAGATACTCGCTCTGAGCCAGCTAAATCAACAAAATTCAAAACTGATTAAGTAACATATTTCCTCAACTCTTTATTAGGAGCCATGACTTTTTATGGGGAAACGGATGACATTGAAGTATTAAATGCTTATGAATTTTCTTACTGCAAGAAGTTATTTGTAATACTCTATACCTATAGTCTAAATAAAGTATGTGATCTGCTACTGCTGTGGTTAAGTTTAGTTTCTGCATAGTGTCTATTCAATTCACCTCTTCTAAGATAGTACAATATTTCATCTATTGAAGTTACTGGTTCTTCTATCACTCCTCTAATATAAAAGTCTTTGTTTTTATCTTCATTGAGATGTAAAGGCTCGCTTAGTAGACAGTCTTCGGTTCTAAGTAAATCATAAACTTACTCATTGTAAATTTCAATATATGAGCATCTTAAGAAATAAGTTTTGTCTTAGTCATTATTGATTTCTTTAAAGATATCTTGAAGCGCATAAATTAGTACTCCAGGTTGTTCACTAGATTTTTCTGCAGCAACCTTTTCTTAAGATCTCCCACTTAGATAATTCATCTCCATGTTTATAGCTTCTCCAGTATTAGTATCAAAAGCACTTATGCTTAAATTATTTGATTTTTTAGATTTTTAAGGCTCTTTAGCCTTATCTTATCTGTCTTTATGAATCATTCCATTTTTTGACTGCTTCTTTTATAATGCTGCTTATTGTAAGTTTGATGTGTTTTCTTGTTGATTAAATAGTGGGATGATTTCTTTTCTTTCTCTTCCAAGCATAGAGTAAGTCTTACCTGAACCAGTCTGACCATACATAAATACTGTGCCGTTTATGCCATTTAATGATGAAAGAGCTATTCTCTTAACCATAGAATCGTAAATGTGATAATTCGTGTCATCCTCTTTGAAACATTAATCTATAAGCTTGTGTATAAAAGCAAATGTATAATTTGACAATAATGAAATCAAATGGAAATTCAAATCTAATTAAATCATAATACGTTTAAGTCTCTTAGCTTCTATTTGACCGTATTGATATTTTTAGTGTTTATCTCAATGTCGAATTCCAAAGTCTCCTTCTTTTTCTTCAAGGCAATGGTATTAATACTTTTAGTAGGCATTTTAGAAAATTCTACTTCCAATTTTTGCTTTTCAAATTAAAAGGATTGAAGTTATTATTCTAGTTTTATAATGACATCTTTATGATCTAAATATTGCTGATTTGATGGAAATGTAACTCGTTAAGTATTTGATTCCTGTAATTTTTCTTTTTTGTTTTTCATATTCAACTGTTGATTAAATTCCTGAATTTACTAGAGCTTTTAATTTTATATTACTGTTTAATAGCCATTTTCAAGTTCTTAGTAGCTATTCCTTTACTGCTATTTTGAGTTTACCTCTCTGTAAGTAAGACTTGCATTTTAATTCTATTAATTTTTTTAAGTTTAATCAGTGTAGTCATTCTTTGAAGTTTAAGGTGTCTATTAATCTTAATCGTTCCAAGAGAAGACATTAGACAATTAAGAAGCATTTAAAATAATTATAAAAATAATTAAAATGAATTTTAATTATGAATATAATGTAAATTGTTTCTCTGCTTAAATAGTTAAGAATTTTCTTTGTTATTATTCTATGATACCCATGAAACCTGAGCGTTAAGGTTTGCTGGCTATTTCTTTTAATCTTAGTTTAAACTATACGTTTGACTGTTCAAAACTCCTTAACTCTTATTTGTTTATAATATTGAGTTACTAAAAACTGAGAAATCTTAAGATTAAACATGACTTGGATTCTAGGGTGGCTTTTTTAGGTTAGTCTAGCTTTATACTTGCAGCTAACTGGTTTTTATAACTCCTTAAGGCCACCATGCCTGATGATCCTCTTGTTATTTTTCATCATTCAAATTATACTGATCTTTCTTATTAGAGCTCTAATCCCTAGATTTAATAGCAGAAGTATTTTAAGCATCTATGTAATCTTATCTCATTTTCATGTAATCAGTCTAAATGCTTTATTTTCTTTCTTAAAATTGAACTTATTACTTTTTTTCTAAGATCATCTAAGTTCCTTATGTATTTAGGCTTTAATGCAACTAATCCACTAATATATTTAGTTATTTATTTTCATTCTCTAAAGCTTTCTAATCCAATTCTTATTTGTTTAGTTTACATTGTATTTAGATTTCTTTTTCCTTCATAAATTACCTTTCATTGATATTTTGCATTCTCAACTCTTCTAAATCAGATATGAAAATATTCTATTGATGTTAGAACTGTTATTTTTCTCTATTTAATATTTCAATTTGAGATTCCTAAGATCTGGATAAGTTCTGGAGAGTGTACAATTAGGACTTTAAATCATTGATTGCATCTTCAAGCTCACACCTCTTCTGATTAAGCATAGAATTTTCATGTTTCATATTTTAATCGTGAAGTTGTAAATTTTTTATTTCACAGAGAAAATTCATTTTCTCTGAATTAAGTTGAAAAATTTCTTCTTCCTTTGATCTCATTAATTTCTCTTATTCACTAATATATAATAAGCTAAAAAATTCCTTACTTAATTTGTTTGTGCAGAGTGTCAATTTTCTTTCTGAGACCATCTTCATTTTTACCATACATAATCTGGGTATTCAGTTGCAATTCTATCTGTTAGTTCAGAATATTTTTCTCCTGTTTTAGTTCTTCATTTTCTGTTTTTAGTCGTTTATATTAGAATTCATTTTCATTGATATTTTGTTTTAATTAATCATTCTCAAGACACAACAATCTTAAATTTTTATTCTTTTCTTGTATCTCATTAGGATTGTCTCTTCTTTGATAAAGTAAGTCTTATTAATCTTTCAATGAGATTTCAAGTTCTTAATTTCTCTGTAGACATAATTAGAATTACTGTCCCATTCTCTACAAAACTAATTCATACTGCATAAGGATATAATTAACATCCATCTACTATTGCTACTAAATTAGAGCAAGTTAGTTTTATTCATTGTCTATCTAAAAGTTACTTTACTTCTGTTATTAGTGAATTTATCTTGATTAACTCTCCTACTATTAAATCAATAGCTTTTGCTATTGATTTAGTTCTGGAATAGTTATTTTATTCACTACTGAATTATCTGTACCATAAACAATTTAATTCAGGAATTGTCTGTCCTTGATTTGATTCTCAATTGAGAGGAACATTTTTTAAGTACTGTGAGGTAACTCAGAGCACATACTATGGAAAGTTGAGTTAATTTAGTTTAATTGATTATTGCACTATGATCTATCGTTATTCTACGAGTAAGTATTTTAATCATTAATTTGTGAAAATGTCATCAAATTCATCCTTTAATTGCCTTTAATTAAATTCTAATCATTGTATATTTGAACAGGCTCTAGCTATGAGATTTCAATTTTACTTTCTTATAACTGAAAGTTATCAAAAGGAATGGTTATTTATGACATTTAGCTTTAACTTCTCCTATGATTATTTATTGAATGTTTTTATTCAAGGATATTCTTTTACTACTTAAAATCAGAATGCTCAACTTTACTAATGAATCCTTAATAAGTTATGAAATCATTTTATACCGGATTAATGGGAGAATAATCGAGCTTAGTGTCACTGTTTTCAATAAGTTCTTTGAATTATCTCATTGGAGTATTGTCATTATAATTGCTTTATTGAGGTTTGATACAAGTGTTTTGCTAAGTAAGCACTTCTCTGTAAGAAAACACTTCATTCTAATGATGATTATTCAAACTGTACTAATCTTTTTAATGAGTCTAGTTACTATGGGGGTTTACAGATTTGTAGTTTGACTAAGTTCCTGTCTAAGTGAACTATGGGATTGTATCATTCTCACAGTTAATGATGTTTGGAGAAAATATTATAAAGTTGTTTTAATTATTTACAGGGGAAAGTTAAGAAGTTGATCTTATTTCTTCTTCACCATCGAATAAATCTTTTCTCTAATGAGCTTAATCCAAAGCAGTGTTTAGATGTCAATCATTTGGTTAGATGAGTCCATAATTTTCATATAATATTTACTGTTCTTGTTGTTCAGAGTCACAGTAGTTCTTAGACTCGAAGTTATTGTCCCTGTTATGAGTTAAATTCACTTTATTAATTGATTTGTTTTATTCATTGACAGTCGTTGTAGCGTCTCCTTAGTTAACTTCATCATAGTCAACGACTTATGTTATTACATCATCAGTTAAGTTACTGCTCTCATGAAATATCATAGTCTCTATAATTTGCTTCCTTGATATGTTTTCTTGAGCATATTAATCTTTACTATTGTCATGTTCTTCTTATTTAAAGAATAAAAGATTTATTGAAATATTTATTATAAATTTGAGTTTTTTTTTTAAAATTGAATATTTGAATCAATATAATTAATTTTTTATTTCAACAAATTCATTCAAATAATTAAAAATGCAATAATTGCCTCAAATATACTTAATTCAAACTCTCTATAAATTTATATCCTAGCAATATTCTTGATAGTAATTGTCTTAGTGTTGATATCTCTAACTGCTACTTATCACATTCGCATCATCTTCGAAACAATGATCATCTAATTGATAATTTTTGTTGCCATTCACAATATCATTATCTTCTTTAAAATCTGCATTTTACTTATTATCTTAACAGTTAAAGTTCTTAGAAAATACTTAGTTATTTAAATCTTTCCTCTCTGGCTAGATAACATTTTAAGGCGATTTATTTGCTGAATGATATCTCTCATAATTTTATAGGTAATACTGGGAGTCTTTTGATTATGAATTTTCAAATTTAGGTACATTAATAGAATTTTTATTACTTTAATCAATACCCCAAAACTCCTTCAGTTATTTTTCAGTTTTTATAAATAAATAGATAATTTGTGTCTTATTTATTATGATCTAATAAAATATATTTAGATGTTTATAGTTTAAATATTAGTAATTATATCCACAAATTTGCGAGGTTTGGGTTATAAGCGATTTGAATTTAGAAAATATTAAGTGATCAACTTAAACCTATTCTTAATTGCACATAAGTAGAATAGGCTTCATAAATTTCCTACTACTGAGATATGCCTGTCTATTAGCATTTAAATAATATAGACAGAATTTTAATTCATAGCCTAAGAAACCCTCCAAATTCTGGTAGCTACATTTTTATTACCTTATTAACGATAATAATCTTTAATACTGAGAGTAACTTTACTCTCTTTTTGAAAGCTGTGATCTTACATCGGCTTTTTCTGAAATTAATCCCTACTTAATCCATTCATAACATATAATAGGAAAAGAATTTGTTATTGGCATCTCCAATAGTATGCCTCGAAAAGACTATAAATATAATAATAATTTATAGGGAGAAATGAAGAAAAATATATTAAATTATAAAGTATGATTAGATAAAAAATAAAGTCTAAATAACCCATCTTATGATGGACACGTAATGAGTTCATATGATAGATTAATTAATAATAAATTTTACATGAACTTCATTTAACATCCTCCATCTTCATTATTTAAATATGAAATAATTTATTTTAAGATTCTTTAGAAAGATATGGGTATAGTTATGGGTTTGAGTTAGATATAATCATGAAGAATTTGAAAAAATCTAAAAAATAAATTAAAAATCAAATTTAAGCTTAAAAATTAGTAATAATAGCAAAAGTAAATGCAATCTTAAAAAAAACGTTTCATCTTCTTCTTCATTCTCCTCCTATTCGTAATATTCATCACTATACTCCTCTTGTGCCCTTCTCTCTACTGCTTCCTGAACTCCCTCTTCGTTGACGCCCTCAGTCTTACCAGGTGCAACCCTATAAAAATAAAATGTTTAGATATCTTTTTTGTAACTTACATTGATGTTGAATGACACAGAGGTTTCTGATCAGTCATTTTTTCATTTTTTAATATATTTGATTAATTTATAATTTCATTTCACTTTATTTCAAAAATATGATGAATAAGAACATTATATTATAAATAAAAAATCTTACTATATTTCTGATTTATAGTTTTGATTCATGATCCTATTCACCACTAAGTCCTTATTGAACTTCATGATGTCTTTATCATCTATAATACTGATTAGAAAAAAATTCTTTTAATATAATAAGAAAAGTTTCTTTATGATAATGAAAAATTAGTAAGATAAGAATTATAGCAATAAATAAGAACCATGACTTTTTGCATTTTTCCATTAATCTATAATTAAAACTAATATATTTAAAACTTTGTTATTAGTCAAACTTAATCTATAGAACTACAATTCTTAATATAAAATTAATATATTTATTGAGTATAGGAGTCGGCAAATTTTAAAATTTGCTAACGCATGCTGGGGATTTTCAAATTATTTAATTTAATTCATGAATTTATATATTGATTAAACTTAAATTCATGATTCCAAAATCATCTGTAAATCCTTTTAGATTTATACTTTTCCTTAAAGAATTCAAATAGCACCCTGAATACATTCTATAATAATATTTTTACGGAAGATTTGTCTTAGATATATTTTTTTATAGCTTTCAAAATTCTATATAGATTAATAAAGATCCTTAAGGATTTTTAATAATTAAAAGGGATTTTTCATCTTAAACTTCCCTTAACTGATAGATTAATATTTTATTTAAAATAATGAAATCGCCTGAATACGTCGGCAAATTTTATAATTTTCCAACTCTAAGATAAATGGACTTTATATATAAAAAACATAAATTAATCACTATGGGACTTGAACAAGATTGAATTTAATATATTATTTAAATTAATTAATTTTAATTTTATTATTAAATAAAAATGCCAATGATCATGGCTTTTATTGAATGCTCAGGATAGTAAAAAAATAGGTATTTGTTAATAATTTAACCTTAAACTTACATTACATTAATATTATCGACAAATTATTGTCAGAGCAAAGAGTCAAGGTGGAGGATTTTTGAGCAAGTAGTCAGGCTTTTTCTATAATATATCTATATTAATATGTAAGTCTTTAAATTACCCCATATTTTAATGAAAATAGCATTCTTACTCATTGAGAAATTAAGGAACCACTTCTACACTAGAGAAGTAAGGTTCAATAACTCAGGTTATAAAGATTTCTATTTATATGACATGATTGCTAATATACATTAAAAAATGGAATAATAAAAAAACTGTAAATCGCACGAAGAGAGTGATTGACTTGAATACTCATCTTATAAAGATTGATTTACATTATATATAAAGAAAATGCAGAGCAATAGCAAGCTAATTAATAATTATAAAGTATGTTTGAATTCAGATATTATTTTGAGGGCCTAGTACAAGAAGTAGAATGATTTAGAAGTTTATAGCTAAGGTTAAGAAACAATCAATCTAATAAGCTCGAAGCTTTTGATATTAACCCTCGCTCTAAAAAACTGATAACTATATCAATTCTTTCAAAAATATTAAATACAAGTACGCGTGATGTGAAACTATACTGTTAATTGTAAAAATTTAAGACTGTAATCTGATTGACAAAGTATGATAATTGTATTTATTGTTCCTTAAAGCACTTAATATAATCAAAGAAAGTAATATTATTAACTATTGAAATGACTATTATAAGAAATAGTTGTTTTATTACTCATAATAAAATAGACCTTAAATGAATTGGCTAATCTTTATTTTTTTCCTTTTATACATTTTTTCTTCTTATTGTGTGCCTGAATCTATGTTCAATTCAATTTAAATAATAGAAATATACTCTATTCTTTTACTAAATTCATGCAAATCAGATTTTTTCTCTATTTAATTTGTTTAGTCTTTTTAATAAAAATCATAGAATGAGGCTTAACTTATGTACTTTGTATTCTTATATTGCTCAAGATTAAAAAGTGATTCAGATATTATTGGAGCCTCATTTTCTAATTTTAATTCTTTTTTAATTTCTTCAAAGAGATTAAAGCAAAAGATTAAACATATAATTGATAAACATAAAATTAATAAACATAATAGAGATCAAAGAAATAGATTTTAAATTTATCATTGTACGAATATCAAAAAAATTGAAATCCTACAATATCATAGAATGATAAAATACAAAGTTTATATCTGTGTTAACTTAATTAAAACTTTAGATCCCTTATTTTTATATAAATTAATTTACCCTTTAAAAACTCTATTAAAATTATAATAAATTATACTTTATTTAATCACCTTTTACCAATAAAAACTCAATCAACATACTAAGGGAATTTGGGTTTTAAATGTTACTTCGATTTATTGTTAGATGTTTGATTTTTCTGCAGATTTAAGATTCGTTAATCTTGATAAGATGAATTTTATGATTATTTATTATAATTTTAGAATGAAACTTTACTTTCCTAATGAAAATTTGAGCTTGGTATAGTTGTTTGTTAATTTTATTTGAGACCTTGAGCAAAAATTTGATATTTACTGGTATTGACTTTTACTCTCACCTTTGTGCTATGATCATGATAATTTACTAATTCTTGCAGCTCAGATTGATTGTTAAAGGTATTATTTATTACAAATCTAATATAAAGACAATTTTAATGATTAATACAGTTGTAATTTATAATTATATATAAATTATATTTACTTAATTACTTGAATTGCAAAACAGTTGAAAATTTTATAGCTTTTCGATTGCTTACATTTTTTATATTATTTAAATTCATTTTAATTTATTGATCAATTTTCTCATACATATCTTATTTATACTATATGCAATATCATTTGAATAAATGATACTTTATTTTCACATAAAAGTTAATTGGTTATTGTTTTTATTTACTAATCAATGATTTAATATGTTTTATATTCTAAGAATTGAAGTTAAAAGATTAATCTATAATTATTATTACAATTAAATCTATTAAATATAAATAATTTAAATAAATAAGTTATAAACTTTTAATAATATCTCTAAAATTTATTTGATACATTTATAATAAGAATTTAATCTTAGATTAAAAACAAAACATGAACCAAACCAAATAGCCTAATAATTATATTATAATGAATATTAAATAAGGTTGTCAATAAAGCTTTTTCTTTTTTTAAATAATACCCCATACAAATTACTTTTATGCTTTTATTAATAATTTATGTCTTGCTTAATAATTTCTACATGCAGTATAAATTAATATTATCGCCTATTTATTTGAAAATCTTTCTAATTGTATTATGGGGAGCTTGGGCCATTAGATGGTGTCTAAGGTTGTTAAACATTGTCTATTTAAGAATTCTAGGAAATATCTATCTCCAAATTTTGCTATTGCTGTTTGATTAGCTAACTTCTTAAATTCTAGCTGTTTGTTTGATATCTAAACGATTTTCTTGCTTTCATGATTTCCCCTTCTTAGCTCGTACATTTTTGTTGTGAAATAAAAATACTTTTATTGTTGCAATTGTCAAATGAATCTAACTGCTAATTAGATATTGGAGGTATAAGTTCAAATTAGGAATTAATTTAATAAAATAAATTACTGGCAGTAAAAATTTACCAAATATGATGAGCTTGGGAATTTAAATATATAATTCGAATATAGTTTCTAGTACAATTTTAAATATACTAATCAAGAGTGTCAACTAAATATAAATTTGAGAGCCATCACATGAACTCTAGAATGAAAAAACAAATGATTGTATAACTTGATTGAATTAATAATTAATTTTTTTAATTAAAAAACTTCGAAAGCAATCTTACAGTATGTCTAGAGAAGAAATATTTGAGATCATAGAGCTATCTTCTAGATCACCTGATGGTTTCTATTGCGATTTTGTTGAGATGTAATTGTTCTGTTGTTTTAAACTTACTATAAAATAGTTATCAAAATCAAAATACAATTATTAGAGTAATTTATTAAATTTTATAAATAAAAGATTAACTAATAATGCATTTGAATAACTAAATTTCTTTAATTAAATTTTTAACAGAAAATACTTTAATTCCAAAGTTTATATTAATCATAAAGAATTTAAATTTAATTTGATAGTAATTGAATTCTTAATTTTATTAAAGTTTACGTACATATTTAATTTAACTGATTAATTTGAATTCAAATCTTAATTAAGCTTCACCATTTGTAATAAAATATATGAATTGATTTTAAATTATTATGAAGTTAAAAATGTTAAATACTAAAAAGTTGATGGCGAATTCTATGAATACTTAGCGCCTGAAAATCGCGTCCTTATTATCATTGTTGCTGTTTAGCACAACAGTATTGGCATAAGATGATGTTGTAATTTATAACCCAGAGATCTGGGAGCAAGTTGTGTATGAAGGAAACGTCCTGGATGACAAGGGTTACGCTTACTATCAAATGACTATTAGTCAGAGATACTTCGACGGTACTCAATCGCTCGCTATCAAGGTCCTCCCAGAATAGTATAATTCTGATCCCGACCTCTTTATTTCAATAGTAATTAAATATTACACAAATCAAAATACATTTGCTTAACACACTTAACAAATAATTTAAATTTAATAATATAGATTATACTGTAAAATTTGTCTGTATAAATTTCATGTAAGTATTTATAATTAAATAAAAAAACAATAAATAATCAATTTAACAAAATTTTTCTAAAATAAAACTGTTTTTAATACAGTATATTAAGTTAACATTATTTATTTTAGAATAATACCAAGCCCAGCTCAAGTTTAAATTCGTAGTGGTACTGCACCAAACAAGGTTCTGATACTTGTATCATTATTACTCAATAATCAAATTTTATGTGAAATTAAAAGAGAATATAATTAAATATAAAAATAATATAGTTTCTTATGATCAGATGCATGATTTAAATAAAAAGATTAAAGTCCTTTGTTTCAAGAAAATTTTACTGAATATTAATTACTTTAATTTGAATTAAAAGTGTGATTCAAGAGATACACTTAAATACTGGAACGCTTCTTTGCCTATGATGTTAAGATTTTATATTTAAACAAATATATTGAATAATTATTTCAGATATACTTACGAATGAGTAATAATAGGAGCAGTCTTAGTCAAGGCATGACTCTCTATATTGCTGTTTAGTGCACCAATCCTTGCCAATACACTCTGGCCACAGACTACGTTGACATCATTGAAATCAAAAATTCAAATAGCACCTAAGTCAGAATAGATGGCTATTCTTCAACAATCTTTTCATATCTTATTCCTTCAGTCAATTCAAATGGTATTACAAGGGCTGTTGAAATGAAAATTATTTCAGAGGATGAGTACAATCACCTTAAAATGTTTCCGAATTATTCTTTTTTCAATTTCATATTAATAATCCAATTGACTTGTATTTCAGCTTAGATAACAATATCTATTAGGTTGAAGAGAGGAAAGTTGAGAATATACTCTCTAATTAAAACTAAAAATCATTAGTTTTTAGATACTTATACAATTTCATCTAGATAAAAAAAAATTAACTTTAAGTAATTATTTAATTATATACATATTTAATTGATCTCAGTTTAAGAATACTAAAATCAAAATAATGAATCTATTTCAGTTTGAATATCTTAATTATAAATTCATAGTAGTAAATTTATTTTATTTAATAAAAAAAATTAAGCAATTTTGGCAAGTCACTTAGAGTAAATTTATAAAAAATAAAAATCTTAAAGCATCACTAAAGCGAATTTTCTTATAACTTTATATTTAAGAATTGAAAAAATAATTAACTAATAAATAAAAAAGAAATTTTTGTTTTTAATGGAGTCGGTTTTCTTTTTACAGAAAATGACTATGCATGGTGTACTGGTTGTTATATTTACATTCTCGCCGATATATTAAATGAGGGAAGATACTATGTTAGTTTCACAGCAACTCCAAGAAGTTCCACAATCAATACTATTTCAACAGATTTAATGATTAATTCAAGATAGCAAGAGTGTGTTGTCTATTTTGTTCTGTAGGCAGAAAATGACTTAATGCTTTACACTTCCTAGTATCTAGGAGACACAGATTTCTACATCTCTGGTAGTACTAAGCCAAACGATAATACAGACTCAAAGATCCTTCAATTCGCTGCTAGAACACCTCACAGATGCTTAATTTTGACAGCTGAAGATAGAACTCGTTGGGGTTTCAGAACTGGAGTCATAAATATTTGTGCTTATGCCTTTTCCTAATCTAGTATGGCCATTACTCCACAAGAAGATAATGCAGGTGGAAGATTCTTTGCTGAAAATGAAGTTACTTATACATTCAATATTGAAAAGAACTCTTCAACTTACTTTTCATTTTCTCAACCTAACTTCAATCAAAATGGTAACATCACAGATTCCTATACTATTATTAACGTTATTATTTAACAGTTTCAGCTACTACATATGGATTGAATGCTAATCAAGCCCCATCAAGAATCTTTTATAAAATATGTGCATCATCAGATTCCCTTGCTTGTTCCCTTAATGATACTGAATTAAGAGGAGCTGGGATGATTGAACTTGCTACAGGATGGCCAAACGTCACCAATAATATGACAAGAACTGCAAGATTCTTACATAACAAGACTAAATGCCCAAATCCTAATATAATTCAATTATTTCATTAGAATAGTATAGCAAATTACTTTAGTTGCATCTATTTAATTAACATATTTTTCCCAGATCAGAACGGGCCCAAAAAAATTGATTTCAAAGTTGGCTATAATTCAACTTAATACCATCAAGTGACTTTGGAGGAGAGTTTAAAAAATATTATTAAGCAAGGATAATATTTTTATTATGCAATCTTGCCTGGCTCGTCAGAGGGCTTTGCATTAAATAATTTAAATTATAATTATTCATTCCTGTAGTCTCTTACTATTAAACTAGTATCTGAGATAGGAGATGCGGATTTGGTAGTCTCAGTAGTGGATCCTTCTCCTGAGATAGACCAAAACCAGTTTGAAGCAAGAGGCTCTGACACTTATGATTCAATTTCTCTAAACAACACAGGAAATTTCAGTCTCAACAGACCAATCTACATTGGAGTCTATGCATAGACTTTCTGCGTTTATAGACTATCATAATTTAACCATTTTTGTAATAAATAATGTATCATTTGAGCCAGTATATAACCTAAATTACAATGCCAAACTAGTATCAGCCATTCCTATTACCGACTCGATCGCTTATCCAAATACTTATTATACCGAGTTTTAGGAAACATTCTACTCCTTCTCTCCTTGGTGGGCAGGCTATGAAAATAGAAGCATGATTTTCTTTGCTGATGTTTAATTTAATAATGTCCCAAAACCACAATCTAATTTATTTTTTTAATAATACTGTATATTTAAATATTATATAAATTAAAAGACAAAATTGTTTATTTATTGAAAAGACATAATTTTCGAAATATAAATATATATTATAAATTGTATATAAATAAAATTAATTTAAAATTTAGATTATAAAAAAGACTTAAAATGCTGTCATATTTCATCAAAAGATGATCGAACATTATAACCTGAATTAAACTTGTATTTTTTTTACTGCAATAGTTCCAATAAAAAATATTAAATTATTTAAATAGTAATTTTTCATCAAAATAATTGTAAATTTTCAGCTATTATATAAACTCTACTCAAATAAAATTCTTTCATATATATAATAAAAAACTAATAGAATAAATAAAATGGAGCGTTGTTTAACATAACCTATTGAAATGAAATCTATACTTAAAAACTTTCTTTTTAATGTTAATATTAGCCTATTATTTCAACAATTTATATAAAAGTAAATCACAATGTTTTAACTTAATCTCCTTATTGTAACTCAATATAAAATTAATCATACTCTTGTGAAATTTAAGCATTTGTAAATGTGTTCTTCCATATGATGGCTAACGACTACCCTATGTTTTACCTTACCGAATACAAAGACAAGAATGATATCATCTTATTTTATTTACAAATCATTGTCATTAATCCAGGTGACAGATACTACTCAATCCTAAATGGTTATTATATAAGAATCAGACCAGATTTCTAATTGTAAGATTTGATTTCAGATAGACAGTATATCTTCAATTTCTATGCTTTCACTCAACTTTAAAACTCAAGAATAGCCGATATACATCTGAATGAACTTAAACTGGGCTATGCAAATATTTCAAGTGTGTTTTATAGACATTTTATCGTGGAAAACAATGCGACCTATAATTTCTCTGTTATTCCAATCATTGGAAATCCTGCTATTCTACTCAAACTTAGCAGTGTTCCTGTTTATCCTGTCTCCTCTGAAGTTTCTTCTTGGGATTATAAATCTGATAATGATGGAAAGGCTACAGATAGTATTATAAATAGTTTCTTGGAAAGGAGTAGCAGAAATGCTTCATGTGAATAAGCCGGATTCAATCTAAATGCTGGAAATAGATCATGTGGTTTCTATATAGCTGTAGAGTGCTAATCAGAATGCATTTTCAACATTTAAGTTATATTTTTATTTCTAAACATAACAGTCCAGATCAGAGGAAGAGAGAATCAAGCTTTGCCAAAGTATCTTCTTGAAGACGATTATTATACTGGCTAGGTGTCTTACGGTCAGTATTCATACTTTTACTATCCACTAAGTAAAAACACAGGCGAAATGGTTATTTTCCTCAATAAAACTGGAAATCTTGGTAAAAATGGAGATTCTATGATTCTAGCTAATTTAATGAGTGAAACTTAAAGCAAGGCAATTAGTAATTGGAGCTACCCCACTGTGAGTAACTATAGTATTGCTTCAGTCAACTACAGATCCAACTAAGCTGAAATCATTGAACTTTGTTCTTAAGTTATAGCATTAAATTAACATTCAATTCATTTATTATACTTTATATCAATACAAGATGCAACTCCTCGTCATGTGTTTTAATGCTAGGTGTCCTTGGACTAACAAGAAATGTTCTCTCAAACTTCAGAATAATAGCATAAAAGTAAGAAAACAAACTATATGATAAAAATCCAATAATCGACACAATCGATGAAGCAAACAAGTACAAGTATTATTGGTTCACATCAAACGTTTCTGTTGTTTCACCAAACTTATTTTGGGAATATCAAATAACATTCAGTAAATATTATATTTTAACAGGTATAAGATTAATTGATACAATTTTTATAGAATTTAATCTAAAATATTCATACAATTGATTAATTATATAATAACTTAATATTTCGTTAAGAAATTAAATTCTTTTTAATATAAAAATATGCTATTATTGGGATTTTAATTACTAATAATGAAAAAATAGAGATAAATGATATTCAAAAAAATAAAAACTTCTAGTTTGTCACATTTTTCTTAGCATGCTATGTAAATTAAATCTAATAATATAATAAATTGTTATTATTAATATCTGATTATGCTAATAAGTGTAAATAATTGTCTAATTATCTCCTTAAGATCAAGGCAAAGATGTTGATCTCTATGTATCAGTTTTAGATGGCAGGTTCCCTGTTGCTGAAGACTATGATTTCGCTTCTGAAAACATGGGAGCTGAAAGCATCTACATAAATTCAAGATCTGCATTCTTTGACGATTCAGGATACAACAGAACAAACGGTATTCTTTTTATGGTGGGAGTAAGAGCTCTTACACCTAAAGTCAGCTTTACACTTATGATGACTGGTCCAAATTAAACTACAATAGCTATTTAAAATCTTACAACAGGCTTACTTGTATAGAGGGGTTTATTAGGCAGTAATGCTAACAATAGAACAAATTATTTCAAATGGTACAATTGGGGTCAAAAGGACTTTAGAATAAACATTGAAGTTTCTTCTGGAAATGTATCTGTTTTCTTGAATTACGTTGGAGAAGAAGTATATTTGACAAATGGATTCTAAGCACTTCCATTCAATCAAAACAACTCAAAGTGGCTTGTCTACCTAAATGCATCATAAGCAGGTGTCTTACAAGTCTCTAAAAATGATATCGGCACAGGAAAGCTTTTCTGTTATTATTGCTGGTATTATATAACAGTCACTACGAATTTCACAACTGGACCAACATCATATAGACTGAGCGTTAATGAAGTTCCAGATGTTGGTGAAGAAGTTTAATAATTAGCATTAAACACATCTGTTTCTCTTACTTTACCTGCAACTGGTACTGTATCTTAGAGAAAAATCATCTTGGATTGCAAAGATCCTTTCACAATTCAAGCTAAGGTAACAGCAGGCTACTTAATTATGTTTGTTGGTCTCTATCCAGAGGCACCTAGGACAAAGTATCAATTCTACGCTGAGGGAAGTTCAACTGTGTAAATTGACGTGAGATAGACAGATCTAAACTTTAAAGTTGGAGCTTGGTATTACATCACTTTATAATCTGGATAGGGAAGAACTTCATTCACTTTGTCAATAAACTAAAGAAAGACCGTATAGTAGCTTGAAAATGGAATTACCTATAAAGATTAGTTCTGGAACACAGAAGAAAGAATTAAGCTTTACTACTTCTAAGCACCTACTTACAGAACTCCGTTATTTAGAACAGTTGTAAATATACAATCTTTGACACCAGGTTTTTACCCAACTGTTCTAATTAATAAACTGACTTTGACATCTGCCCCAGCTGATGCTACAAAGTTGCAGTTTCCTAATATGAGATCGCACAATTTATCTTTCGGCGACAACTTCTTCTCGATTGCTAATTAAAATAATGTATGAAAATAATTTTTAGTTACTGATTCCATTATAGTTCACTTATCAATTCAGAGAAACAGGAGGAAGTTATAGTATTTATTATTTTTTTGTATAAGTTTCGTCTACTTTACAGTGGCTCTTTATTCCTTCTCATATGGCATGACAGACAGGAAGAAACCATCATTTAAAATAACAATGACAATCGACAACAGGACCTTAAGTATGAGCCACTCTGATGAATACTCAACCTTAGCAAATAGATTCATTCTGCCTAAATACTACTACGCTAAAAACCATGATCATGAGGGCAATAATTTTTCTCATGACATTGATTGGGAGGAAGATGAAGAAGATAGTTTTTCATAACTATCGTTAATTACAGATCAAACCAAAAACACCAAACGTTTTATACTATAATTAAATTGTAAAAATCAAAGATGCTATATATATATATACAATTTTTAAAATAAGTTTCAGTAAGCATGAAGGTCATAATGACATCTTTGAGAAGGTTGAGTTCATTGCAAATAAATTAGATAATGTAGTAAAACAGGCATCTAATTACATCCATAAATATAAATGAGAGAATCTTATATACTTAAAAATTTACAATTTTATAAAAATTAATTTGCTAAATAAATATAAAAATGTACTATTGTTAATTTAAATGTTTAAATTTAATATTATTAGAGCAGCATTATTTATTTGCAAAATTTTTTAAGATTAATCAAAGAGTAATTCTCTAAAGACTGCTCTTTTTAAAAATAAAATTTTTATAAATGATCTGGCTTTAAATATTTATTGATTAGAAATGTATAATGTATACAATTATAATAATATATAGAATAGATGAAAACAAAGAATTAGAGTGATATCGAGTGATAAGATTTTCTTAATAAAATATGTAAAATTATTCTCTAACGTCTTCATAAAATAAATGCCTTAATACTTATTGGAGCATCTAAGATATGTCAATATTTTTTTATGTATATTTATAAAGCAAGAGATTAGAATGTGAATCTTGAAATTAAATATTATCCATTCGTTTGAATTTAATTTTTATATATCCAAGAGAGCGCTAGTAATTATAATTCAAATAATTTTCAAAACTAATAAACTAACACCAAATGAGAGAAATCGTTCACATCCAAGCAGGTCAATGCGGTAACCAAATCGGTGCCAAATTCTGGGAAGTCATCTCCGACGAACACGGAATTGACCCCACCGGAACCTATCACGGTGACTCAGATCTCCAACTCGAGAGAATCAACGTTTACTACAACGAAGCCACTGGAGGAAGATACGTTCCAAGAGCTGTACTTATGGATCTTGAGCCAGGTACCATGGACTCCGTAAGAGCTGGTCCATTCGGTCAACTCTTCAGACCAGACAACTTCGTCTTCGGTCAATCCGGTGCCGGTAACAACTGGGCCAAGGGTCATTACACCGAAGGTGCTGAGCTCATCGACTCAGTCCTCGACGTCGTTAGAAAGGAAGCTGAAGGTTGCGATTGCCTTCAAGGTTTCCAAATTACCCACTCACTCGGTGGTGGTACTGGTTCAGGTATGGGAACCCTCCTCATCTCAAAGGTCAGAGAAGATGTATTTTAAGTATGATTATTATTTACTAATTGAAGAATACCCAGACAGAATCATGGCTACTTTCTCAGTTGTCCCATCACCAAAGGTCTCAGATACCGTCGTTGAGCCATACAACGCCACCCTCTCAGTCCATTAACTCGTCGAAAACGCTGATGAGGTTATGTGCATTGATAACGAAGCTCTTTATGATATCTGCTTCAGAACTCTTAAGCTCACCACCCCAACTTACGGAGATCTTAACCACTTGGTCTCAGCTGGTATCTCAGGTGTTACAAAAAAAATTAATAGTTAAAAGTCTTTATTTTTATAGATTATCAAAATGAAAATTTATGAAATACCTGCTGCCTCAGATTCCCAGGTCAATTGAACTCTGATTCAGAAAGCTCGCCGTCAACTTGATTCCATTCCCAAGACTCCATTTCTTCATGACTGGTTTCGCCCCACTTACCTCAAGAGGTTCTCAACAATATAGAGCTCTTACCGTACCAGAGCTTACCCAACAAATGTTCGACGCCAAGAACATGATGTGCGCTTCTGACCCAAGACACGGTAGATATCTTACCGCCTCCGCTCTCTTCAGAGGTAGAATGTCAACCAAAGAAGTCGACGAACAAATGTTGAACGTCCAAAACAAGAACTCATCTTACTTCGTTGAGTGGATCCCCAACAACATCAAGTCATCAGTCTGCGATATCCCACCAAAGGGACTCAAGATGGCCGTTACCTTCCTCGGTAACTCCACTGCCATCCAAGAGATGTTCAAGAGAGTCGGTGAGCAATTCACTGCTATGTTCAGAAGAAAGGCCTTCCTCCATTGGTACACCGGTGAGGGTATGGACGAAATGGAATTCACTGAAGCCGAATCCAACATGAACGATCTCGTCTCCGAATATCAACAATATCAAGACGCCACCGCTGAGGACGAAGAAGAGATGGACGAAGAACAAATGGAATGAGTAGCTTCCAACTGATCGTTACCCAAGATTGCTTTTTACATATATATAAATAAAATTTTTAGAATTTAAACAGATAATTTAAGCAACCATTATCAACCATAAAACTTTTTTTCCTGTCTTCCTAATATGTCTTATTACACCTAAATTATATTTTAATAACTATCTAGCAATTTCTTTTTATCGTAATAATTTTAAATTTCATTTTATTGCAGTTAGATTTAATATATAATCAAGAAAAAGTATTCCTTAATCTTAAACAGTAATTGCTATTTTAATTTAAGCAAATCTATTATTGATATCTTTTTTATATCAATAAAGTCCAGATCTTATAATTTAAAATAAAAATTTCAGATTATAATTTTTACGTATCTTTTAAATTGTTAATTTATAACAACATTCTATATAATAACAATAATTTAAGGATTGATCAATTTTTGTATATAAATCTTTTAATTGAATATATAAAAGGTCATATCTTGCAATTAAATCTAATTTTAATCAAAGTCATTTTTGAATATAATAACTTATATTATACATCTTATAATCAAAATAAGCAAATGAAATAATTGCATAATGAAGTAAGAATGATCTAACTATGTTTTTAATTAAAAATGATGATACATCAAGCATTTATAACATATACTTTTACTTTGAATAACATTAATATGTAAATTCTTTGTCTTGTTACTACTTTAAAAATCTTAGATTGATTTTATATTTATTAGTTAATAATATTAATAATAATAATAATTAACTCACATCGAGACCTCAAGGGCTCTCCGAGTATAATAATTATATGAGTGTTAATTTACACAGATAGTTTCACTTCTGCCAGGACGCTCCCACATCTTGCTCTTGTGTTCGACTTGACTCGCTAACATCACTTGTATCTTATTCATCAGGCTAAGGTGACCAGAATCTGACTTGTGAACAGTATCTGAACAGTTTTTCCTTCTGATGGGGAAAAATGGCCCTTATCAAATTAGAAAGCTAGACCGCCTACAGGAAGACCTCGAGGGTCTCTACTAAGCATAATCCAGTGTATTCAGGACGATTATCTAACCTTAACAAATGTTAGACAAACTCAGTAACTCACAGGGTGAGTACACTTCGTTCGTCGTCCCATCTATTAACTTTTTAATTTAATAATATATATTTATTAGTTAAATTATTTATTATTAAAACCCCTTAGTCAATTAAGAACAAAGATTAGGAGATAAGAACAATTAAATTAAACTATAATTATTATTGGCGTAAATTAATAATGTTTGGCCAAATTATTAAAACCATTGGCTCGATTAATTGTCTATATAAATAAACCAATCAGGGTGCGTAAATTTCTTTTAGCCTAATTATATTTAATTTCAGCCAATTATAATTATATTTTAATTTTAATTGTTCTTATCTCCTAGTCTTCGTTCTTAATTGACTAATGAGGTTTTATCATTAACCTTAGATTTGAAACATAGGAGTTATTGATAATTTATTAAATATACTAGATTTCTATAAAGTTACTAGAATGAATTTACATATAAGCTATCTTTATTACTACTATTAATAAAAATTTGAACTTTTCTGATACATAATTCATAAATTATTTAGGAAGTTAATCATATAAAAGAATTCTAGTTAATACTTTGAACACTTGACACTCGTGTGTTTGACTTTAACTTTGATTTTTAATTTATTAAATTAGTTTATTCATGCAAAGTCCCTGGTATTCAGTGATACTATACCAAAGACAGCATAGTTAGTCATTTACTCTCTTATATACGGGTTGAAATCGAAAGTAAGTTAAAGTCAAGAGTCTCGAATAAGTACTCAAGTATTCTAGAATAATTTCAAATTCATATTGTTCATATTATTGAATGTTACTATTTCATTTACATTTAGGTTAAATAAGATTAATAGGTGTCATTAAATTGGTAGGTGGTCACTCCAACTCATCATTGCTCTAATTGCTCAATTAAATATTATGATTAGCAGTAAAACCATCTTAGTCACAAAAATGGTCAAGATGTTGTTAGGGCAAATTTATATAGTTTTGTAAAGTTAATTAGTTGATTTCATTCACGTCATAGTAGTGATTATAATTGTTTAATTAGTATTGTATATTTTACATAAAGTAAATTTAGTTCGTATTGCACTACATTTACTCTGAGTCTTGCTTTAAGTTCAGATTATCAACTTTATCTAAAATATTATAGTATAATAATATAAATCTTGACTCTGATTTTAGGAGAATGCAGAGTACTAATTGCATAATTCCATATTTTCATAGTATATAGAGGGAGAATGGTATTACTAGCTATTAAAATGATTGTGGTCATTAAATTATGATAAATATTGAGGGTGAAATTATTAATCTGTCTCCAGATCTTCTTCAAATAAATACTAGTTGCTTAATTGGTTGAGTTCTTATGACTCTAAATATTGCATTTATTGGTAGTAAATATTAAAGTCAGAATTATCGCAATTGTTTATCATTTCTTGTTATTAAAATTAAATTGAGGGTTGAATATCTGAAATTTAAAATTCCTAGTATCTCAAAATGTCTTATTAATCTTGTATGCTACATTCATTCAAGAATTATATAAAAGTCTATGCATGAATAATTAATTATTTAGATTATTCTAGATATTAGGATATAGCATAAGTGATTGTGAAGATGATAGTCTAGAACAGGTAGTTGAGTTACTCGAGAGACTATCATATTTCATTAAGGGGTTTTGGGGTCGTTCAGGAATTTATGTGTTTAAGTATAAGTTCAGACTCTCTAGTTTATCTTCAAGAATTGTTTACGTTTTCAGTGATTATGTAGTTATAAGAAATTCAGAGAATAATAAAATTAATCGGCTATGGGGAAGCATCCTCCCCCCCCTAATGTATATTTTTCATTTTGTAGTCTGATAGAGTTTTTAACGCTGAGTAATAGTAGCTGGTAAACATGGGGTGTGCGAGAAATAGTTTTGGAGCTATGGCCTCATCAAAGTCCCTTTTTATATATAAAAATCATTATAAATTTGACAAAAATTCCCAAAATTTTCACAAAATTTAATTTCTCTAAATTTAATGATTATAGCATTTATTCTATAGATTGACAAAATATATCTATTTTATTATAATTTTATAAAATGAATTAAAAATCTTTTTAACTTATATTTAATATTATATATAAATATAAATAAAGTTTTCTTTATAAAATTATAATAAAATAGATATATTTTGTCAATCTATAGAATAAATCCTAAAATCATTAAATTTAGAGAAATTAAATTTTGTGAAAATTTTGGAAATTTTTGTCATATTTATAATGATTTTTATATATAAAAAGGGACTTTGATGAGGCCATAGCTCCAAAACTATTTCTCCCACACCCCATGTTTATTAGCTACTATTACTCAGCGTTAAAAACTCTATCAGACTACAAAATGAAAAATATACATTAGGGGGGGGAGGATGCTTCCCCATAGCCAATTAATCATATTTACTAATATTAATTAACGATAAATAGTAAATTAAAAAAATTATTAAAATACTAAATCAATAATAATTATAGTCACAAATACATATATTACTAATTATAGTAATTTTTTTCTTTCATTCATTAACTGTCATTATTCATATTTTTTACTTGACTAGTGTTATGATTATTTATATAAATATGATTTAGAATCAACAAATTTTTAATACTAAAACTTGAATATTTATCATTGAATTTAAGTTTATTTACTAAGCTAAAGATTTAAGATTTGAATATTTAATTGAATGTATGTAAATATGCTTTTATTTCAATTAATATCAATAAAATATAATCAATAAAAATTTAATAAAACTCAATGGAAAATCCATAAGAAACATTAAACTTTTTAGCAAAGTTAGAGAATTTCATTAAAGATCTGCCAAAAGTGCATCTTAATCTAGCAATTAAAATTCAAAGCAAAGAATTCACAACATTTTAAAGCGCTGCTAAATATCTGTAAAATCTTTTAAGTGTTTTGGAATAACACTCAACATTTAATGGTGTTTGGTTTATTATCAATGATGTAAAATTGCATTTGCTGGCAAAACATAATGAAGAGACTAAACAATAATAAGACACAATCACAAATTAAATCATGATCAATTTAGACTTATAAACAATTACAAAAGAACTCGAGAATTAGTTTAATCAACCTAATTTCAAAGAAAACCAGTCATAAATCCAAGTTTAAATGAAAGAAATTTTTATGAAAAAGCTCTCAATTGAAAACCATTATCATTTAAAAGTGATTGATAATTTCTTTTTACTTTGTTCAGACTTTTCAAGTGTAATGGGAGAACTTGATTGTATGAAATAAATTTTCAATCACATTTAGAGATCTATAATGTTTTACTTTGTTTAAAATATTCCAAATATTTTAAGAGGAATTTTGAAAAATAACAAACTTGTAAATTAATAAAATGCAATGCAATAAAACAAAAAGAGAAAAAGATCTGAATAATCTTAATAATCTTTTGATCCTTCTAATTCAGTTGACAACAAAGATGATGATATCATGAATTAACAAAACTCAAGCTCTAAAATCTTTTTTACTGATAACTATGTTGCAGGTCTGAATAGCGGCAATAATATGAAATCTCATCATTATTCAAATTATAATTTTTTTCCAAATTTAAAATCTCCCAATGCATAAAAGGTTTCTTAGAACCAGGGAAATTAGGATTATCAACAAAATAATCGAGCGAAAAATGAAGCTCAAGCTGAAATTTAAAATTAATTTAATTCTTTGGAAATTGGTCATAAAAATATTTTAAAAAAATCAAATCTTTTAGATAATTAAGATCAACATATTTAATAATAATAAGAAGAATTAAAGCAAGATGAAGATAATTAAAATAATAGAAATATTGATGAGGAGGAAGATTATATCGGAAAAATTGGAAAAACCTGATCATCTAATTTATTAAAATATGATAAAATATAAAAATATGTAAATCAAATTTAATTTAATTAATAATAACTAATATTTTTTGTAATTTTGCTTTATATGTGTTTTAATAGCTTATCATTTATTATGATTAGCTAATAGTAATTTAAATTTATTATTATGCATTATTATTTATTATTAATCAATAAATTAAACTTTTGAAAATAGTTTTTGATTGTAGAGCACAATATCTGAGATTTTTGCCATAAAATTATGCTTTTTTGTATCTTTCTTTGTGACCTTTGCATTCAAAAAACAACTAGTATTTGAATGAGACATGATTGCGATTGAGTATTAGGATTATCATAAGTTATATTTATGGCATAAAATTCATATTTAAAAATATGCAGTTAAATTTTAAAGAATTTTGTTATAAAGTATATTTTATAATTTAAGACACTCTACTCTGATAACTATATTGATTTTAAATTATCACATAAATTTTCAGATTTAATCTTTGGATGGAATTATTTTGCTAATTAAATGATATTTAGCTTAAAATAACATTTTGTAAAACTATTTGACTAAATTTTAATGATCCTGAGTCTAGGACAAAACGAATATAAAACTTCAAGTAAATTAAATATTAAATAGCAAGAGTACTGACTGTTAAAATAAAAGATTCAGCGTGGAGAATGAGATGAAACATATAGGAATGTTAAGCACCGGTAAGGTCTTAACTCGAGCGTTTAACCATCAAGATTTTCCAATTCTTTGATAAAAGAATATAGACAAAATATTTTTTATAACAAATAAATTTATAAATGAAAGTGAATAATTCAGCAAAAAATAAAATTATTATAAATTTTTAACTCCTTCATGAGATGGATCTAATGTGATAATTGTTTAAATTATACATATTCTTTTATTTTACATTTTTTCATTAAAAAATCAGTATCTACAATCGCCTATATATTTTATAATTTTTCAAGGAATATTTATTTTATTAAAGCGTAATAAAATTAGAAAATCTTTAAACAAAATGGGAAAAGAGAATATATTAGCTTATCAGGTAAATTTAATTAATAAATTGAACACATTTGTAATGACGCAATAATTATCATTGAAAAATTAACTTTGAAAAAATATTCAAGCTACAATTGATTTAAAATAAAAAAGATGCTTATGGTGATAAGATAATTTAAAAAACAATATGAATTATACATCACATAGTAAACATGTTTTTATAATATAATTTCTTTCGCAGATTATAATTAATTTTTGGTGTTCTGAAATTAAATCTCAAGATTTATAACAAGTGTATAAATTTAAAACTATCAAAATAATTTCTGTTTATTGCTTTTTAAATTTTAATATTTCCATTCTTTTGTACTATATCATTTTCAATAATATTGGTGCTTATCAAAATTATGTTTTCTAACTAAGTATCATGAATAGCAAATGATGCTAAATTTAAGGAGTTTATAAGATATTTTATATTGAGCAGAAGTTTCAAATGATGAGGCGTGTGATTTAAATATTCAATCCTGTGGATAATGGTTTTTATAAAGCCTTGAGGGGAAGATGATAAAAGTATGATGTTTTAAATTAAATTAATTTAATGAATATTGATCAAAACATCTACAACAAAATTATCTGATCTCAATGAATATAGAGAAGAATACTGCTTATAAATCAAGAAAAAGAAATTTCAATAAATTGATCACACAAATAAAACATTAAAAAGGATCACAAAATAAATCTTATTAAAGTAGTAAATAACCAAAATGATAGTGAAGTTAAATCATTTTACAAATGTAAGTATTGCAATGAAATAGTACTCATAAAATCAAACACAAATAAATCAATCAAATACGTAGAAAAAGCCACAATGCTAAGTCATGTTAACGCATAGTTATTGATGCATTTTATGAAACATATCATAATATCTGATTAGTCTTATCAAGGAAAGTACCTTTTGCTTTAGTAAATAATTTTAAAAGATTAATACAACATCTCAATTCAAAAAGAATGTAGACCTAATAATAATGATGCAAAAGGTAATAATTTCAAACAAAATTTAGAGTAATAATTCAAAAAACTGAAATAAAATTACTTCATCAATGAAATGTATAAAGCTCATATAGTAACCTCAGAATACTTTTACAAAAAAGTATTTGAGAACAATAACAAATTTATCTTCCTGTAAAAAAACACATATTAAAAAGAAGAATTTAAAACAAAAAATACCTTTATAAAAAAATAATGGGGTATAATACAGACAAAAAAATTGCATTAAAATAATTTTACAAAAAACAGTTTAATCTAGTAGTCAACTAGAATAGAAATTAATTTAATTTATAATAATTAAACTTATCCTAATTTGTATTTTATTTACTTAAATTCTTTATGATTCAATTTAGTAATTTAAAATTATTTTAAAGCATTTTTTCTATTTTTAATCACTGAGTTAACTTTTGAACAAACTTAGATTGTATGGCACAATCTCTGAAATTTTTGCCATAGAAATTCTGCGCTTTGTAGCCTGCTCTATGACCTGTGTATCCTGCAATTGGTATTTTAATGAGATCAGGCTGCGATTAAGTATTTGGATTATTATAGGTTGTTTATCTAAATCCGTTTGTAGTTTAAGTTTAATTCAAAATAAATTCGATAAATTTTACTAAATTTATAAGATAAATAACTTTGGAGTTGTTGATGTTCCTCTTTTAGCGATATTAGCAGTGGCAGCTCTTTAAAACCCTTCACTCATCCCTTGGAAATTACGATCCTCCTCCAAATTAGTTTCCCTTATTCTTGCTCTCAGTGGATTTATATTGAAGAATGGATCTTTTCTGTGAGCGATGGATACAGTTTAAGGTCTATATACTGATTTGAACCCCTGATATCCAACTGTTGGCATATCCAAGTAAATATTCCTCTTTTGAACCTCGAGTCCCTGGAATCTATAAAACAATTTAGTTATTTGTAAAACTTACTCTGCATCTCTAAAGTTTGCTGCCTAAATATGATCTTTTACATCTGCTGGTTCTAATTAATCCTTAATTCTTCTGAAATTAGTTTTGTTAAACTATAACTATGTTAAATGATTAATTTGACTAAAACTTAATTATAGCTATTAGTAGTTGTTAAGAATCTTTCTTAAGCAGGCAGTTCGATTCCCTGGGTGAATTCTCTGTTAATTGCTTGGGAAGTACTCTGCGCGAAAGATTTACCATAAATATTCTCTGCTTTGATATTTGGAACGTAGCCCTTGTAGCCTGGGATGTGCTATGCCCTCACATTATAAATTTCTTAGTAAAATTCAATCATAATTGATTAACTATAAAATGATTTTTATATTAGAAGGACCCCCAATCCAGTTATTACCATGCTTGGAAACATTCCCATATTATAACGAATGAGTCTGCCCATCTTTAAGAGGTGGCTTCGAGTAAAATGTCCTTGAGCCGAAGAGTTCAATAAATATAAATAAATAGGAAAGGTATTAAATATAATGTTCATCACTGACATTTTTTGTGATGTCAACATCATAATTTGAAGGCTTATACCCTTATCCAGTTATGATACGATTAATGTCACCAGAAGTGCACCCATATATTTCATTCTTCTTTGGTACATGGCCAGTGTAACCAGGCAAGTATTGTTTCTAAAAATCAATGTCTCCCATTAATTCAATTATGAAATTGTTAAAATAAAATTATTAAGAAATTTAGTCATAACTGATTATTTCTTCAAATTTTTGGTAAATTTTAAATTACATAGAAATGCTGGATTAATTAAATGCGATAATAGAATTGTGAAATGTAAAAGAATATATTAAGTAAACATGAACTATTAATCAAAACTACTCACTTAAAAGGTATCCTGTGAGCCAATAAAATCTTCTGTACTTTATTCTTTACCTAATCATTTTCCATCTAATTCAAAAATGCCTTGATGTTATTTGCTCTGCCATTAATTGATTTAATGATTTATGGAAGTAGCATCAGAATGATTTCTTTGTCTTCTTGCTACTATTTATTTTCAATTGAAAGCTTGTAGATTTGTTCTTCGATGCGCAGTTAAGTGTCCTTATAAGACTGAATTTCTTGACTTACGTCTTAAACGCCTTTATGTTTAAGCAATTGAGATCGCTCTGCCGTCTCGAATTGCTGTTGTAATAATTTCTCCTTTTTCTGTGCATCTGAGATTTAATCAATAAATATAATTTATTTGAATAAATTATTTAGAGCAAATTAAGTGTAGATTATAAGTATTTAAGATTTATTGGCTCAAGGCATCAATGTGCTATTCATATATTTGCTTCTTATCCTAAAGTTAATAGATTTTTTGCCTCTCTTAGTCTAATTGTAGAACATACTACTCTTGCTGTTGCTCAATCCCTTCTTTCTTCAATCTAAGATCCTCATCTAGCTTTTTCTTAAGTTTAAGTTCATTTTAATTGGCTTAATATTCAATGTCATTTAGTTGTTTCTGTAAATTGAACAGTTTAACTTTGTAATTCTTAGTCTCTTCCTATGAATCAAACACTCCTCTTTTAAACTGCTCGATATACTCTTTCACTTCCATGAAGAATTAGTTAACTTAGATGTAATGAGGATTGTTTTCTTTGTTCTCCATTTTCTTCTTTAACCCTTCAACATCTTCTTCAAGTTTCTTGATTTCATTTTAAATTGAAGAAATTTCTTTACGCTTTTCTGAATCTAGTTCTTGTGCTTTTAAGGAGGTGGTCTGGTAGGATGTGTCTATTTAAGACTTTTAAGCTTCTAAAACTTTAATTTCTTCATCTCTGTCCTTCAATTAACGCTCATGAGTAAATATATATTGTTAAAAATTATAGTCTTCTTTAAGTTCTTGGCTTCTTGCTCTTTTACTTACTTAAGACTATCAAGTTCCTAAAGCCTACTTTAAATCTCTCTTTAAAGATTTTCAATTTTCATCTCAAGTTCATGCTTCACATTAACTATGTCTTCATTTTATTGCCTTTGCAGCTCAATCATTTAATCGTTTTACTTCTTCTTCTAGGAAAGCTTCTTATCATTATGCTGAGTTTCTTAAAGATTAATTTTTAATCTGTTATGTGTATCGTTCAGAGAATCACTTATTTAATCAACTATTTTTTCAAATATTTAAAGCGCATAGTATTTATTTTAATCCTCATTCAATTAGTGTTGGTTCGATGAATAGTTATATGAAGCTTAAGTTAAAGTTTCTGAATCATCATGATCCATATTGTCATTTACAACGGCTTCCTGATTAATCTCAATTAATTCTTATTTTATAAACAAATCAACGCTCCCTCCTGCATTGTTGAGGTCAGAATGTTTCACTATACTTTCTGCAAAGCATTCCCATTAAGTCATGCATTTTGCAATTTCTTTATATTCTTTACAAATAGCCAGCCATTATTTCACGTATTCATGGATAAAAGTAGAGTCTACTTGTGAATTATGATTATTAACGTGCTTCATAGGATTCTTAACAGTATCATAAAGCTTATTAATCAAACCAGATGCATAGTGATAACTTGCTGAATAGTTTTATTAGTATTTTCTCTCTACAACATCTAAAATCCGCTCTTTGAATTTCTGCTGCTCTTTCAGGATTTCTTGGAAGTTTAGAATCTGAGAGAGTTATTTGCTAAGAGCTGTTTTATTTTCTTTTGTAAGCTTTTTGACAATCTTTTAAAATGTTTCCTTTGTAAATGGCATACATTCCTCGCTTATTGATTCCTCAATTTGATGACAAAATTTATCATACAACTCATCTCCAATTTTACTAGTCTCTGCTTAAATCACTCTATCTATTGCTGCAAGGACTGTTGGCGTCTCTTTTGAATTAATAGCATCAATATATTCTAGTGCTAGTGATAAGAACATGCTGGTGTTTAGGAATTTTCCATTAATTATTTTAGGTTTTAACTTTTTTTTCATGTCCTTTACGAACCCACTAACCTCTCTTCTAAAATCAGTTTTTAATTCTTCCCATTTTAAACTGTCAACATGAGCAAGTTTACTTTCATCACTAACAGGTCTGATGAAAGTATAGCAGTCTCTATCTTTGAAATATTTCTTGATGGATTCTCGGATAAGATTCTTTTTCAGACCATCATTAGAAAGTGCCGCAGTCATCTGTAAGCAATCTTCTAAGTATTACTTTGGTGTTTGGCCCTCTAAATCATGGTAGAAATCTCTTAAAACCCAATTAAACTATGGGAAGTATCCCTTATAGTCTATAGAATTAGCTTGATCTTTAGTTTGTTAGTTTTGAATGTGGATGTAGTTTGATAGATTGGCAACTAGAGATAAGTCTTCTAAAGAATTCTCGGTGATGGGACCCATTTAGTTGTAAATGAAAAGGGAGGACAGTAAAATCGAAAGTGTGAATATCTTGATATCTACATTTGTAGATCTCTCTGTCGATGCTAATCCTTCAGTGTCAAGCAATAGCATATAAATAATTAATAAACCTTTATTTTTAAGCTAATTTATAATATTTTATAGGTATACTTTAAAGGAATAGAAAAACACATTTATAAATTTATTTATCTTAAAATAATTAGTTTTTTTTTTATATTATAAATATTAAAACAACATCAAAATTAGATTGTTTTCTTTAATTTTTCTAAATTTTATCATTTACTGTTTTACAAATATGCTTTTTAATTTACTTAAATTTTTAAAAAAAGAATTTAAGCTACATTTGGCATTTCGAGAGAAAAAAAAATGTAGCAAAAAATAACAATTGTATATAGTTTATTATAGTATTGTAAGTATTCTCTCTTTCAAAGCAAAATTTTGTTTTGTATACATATAATGCTTTAAAGCAAAATTATAATAAAATTTAATCATTTATAACATAGTATAAAATCTAACAGGGTTTGTGTTTTGATTGTTACAGGTTTAATTTATCATTGTTAATTAATAACTTGATCATTAGAGGTATACACAGGTTTGTCCCATATCCATATACCCTTAGTGCAAGCTTGAGTGGTGCTTCCAATTTAAAATCCTTGACTCTAATTTAGCAATCGATTCGCCAAAAATGATTTGCCAGTTCTGTATGGGCCTGCAATGGCAACCACAGATACTTTGAAATTTCTAGGAATAGATTCTAGTAGAATCATGGCCTCAGAGGTCACCTCAAATTTACCAGATTTTTAGTCGATGTTAATAAAAGGAATAGCCTAGCCAGGAGACTCAGTATTGTTCAATTATGATTTATCTACCATTTTTGCGAATTTGCAAGATTTAAACTTTTTCTTTTAAATTTTATTAACAATTTTATATATAATTTTAGTATTAAGGATTTAACATTTAGTTAGCTTGAATAACTTCATTTATATACACTGTTATATCTATCAGTTTAATTATCCTTAATATAGATGTAATATCATCTAATCTTGTTTAGAGTCTTTTTCTCCAAGGATTTAAGTAGTTTTTAATTATAGCTCATCCTAAGATCATTGAAGTCTTATGACGAGACGTTTTCATTTTGAGACTACTTAAAATTCAAATTTTCTTATTAAGAGTCCTAAGAAAATACTGATGCCCTCAATATCTAAGGTTGTTCAAAGTGCTTTTAAGTTAGTTCCTCGTATTTACAGGCTGATTTATCAATACACGAGTTTTCTTTTGAAAAATTTTCTCTGAAGGGACTTTTACTAGATGACATCTTCAAATCAGTTTTCTCATAATCATTTTCGTCGTTTACTGGTCTCTGTTTACCTTTTATTGGGATGAGATTTTGAATGAATTTTCCATATTAATCTTTGTCTTTGGAATATTTTGCCTTCTCAATTTCTTCTCTAAGGAAAGAATTTAAGAGGGCAATATTTAAATCTATGCGTATTTTAATTTATGACCCAACTAAAATGCAAATTTATAAAAAGACTATATTATTTATATATTTAATTAGCAAGATTCTGTTTAAACTATAATAGATATGACCAAAAAAATAATTATTGAGTAGTATATATAACATTTTTCTTCAATTTTTCATAGAAATAGAAATCTGAGATTTTATAAGTATTTTATAGAAATAACTTATTCATTTTTTACTTTGAGTAAACTTTTTAAAAGGTATTTTAGGAATAAATGTGTTTACTGTTTGTAACCCCAAATTTTCTTTCTCTAGAGCATTTACATAGAATTGAGTGTCTTTCATGGTATATGCAAGCTCTTCTTATCTTCGCTTAATTATTTAGTTATAAATATTAAATTAGCTTATCAGCCTTGATTTACTGCTTCATCTCATCAATCTATTTCATAGATCCTTAATACTTCTCAGACACTTCCTATAACTTGTCTAAAAGACTTTTCTCTACTTAATTCGATTATTGACTGATTTGCATGATCTCTTCCTAAATCTCTTTCATTTCATTTTCTTATTCTTAATTCTTTGCTTCTGCTTAAATATAATTCTCTCTTAGAACTTCATACTGATCTCTCAAACCTTCTATTTAATCATTTGCACATTATTTTTCCTTCTATAGATCAGAAACCTAAGTTAATAGTTCTGAGTTTTCTTGAATTTAACTCTCATATTAATTTTTATAATCCTTCTTCTCCATTTTAAGATTAACTATTTTTAGTTCCTACCGTTTAATTTCAGCATGCAAATTCTGCATTTCCTATTGATGCTGTTGTTAGACATTATGTTTCTCGTAGTGCTTCTCAAGCTAATCCATTTACTGCTTTACAGTTTTGTTCTCTTTTTTGAGTAATTCGTTCTCTGTTCTAAGCTACTTCAGTTCTGTCTGTAAATCCTTAATGAGCTTTTCTTTGTTCTAATGAGAAGAAGATTGAAGAGGTTAGGGTATATACATCACAGCTTACTACATTAATGATTTGTGATTGGATTAGTGCTGCGAATTTATATAAGCTGTTATGTTGGTGTTTGAATCTTAAGTCATATCCTAGGATGATGCATTATTTATTTCAACGTTAAAAATTTCATGCTACTAGCTTTAGTTCTTGTAAGTCAATTAATATTGAGAATCTCTTGGACTTATTTGTGTCTGAATCTGATGATTATGATTGTTTTTGGATAATGCAAGTTTATTTTTCTTTTTTACAACTAAACAGCTTTGATTTAAAAATGTTCCTGGCTTAATTATAGTGGTGTCATCACCAGAAAATGGTTAACTGTAAATTCCTGACGTTTTAGGCTTTGAAGAGGACTTTTTTATTTTAATCTTTCTTGATTTTGATTATGATCGCGGTATTGATTCTTGAAGTTTGCTTTTGTTAAGTGAACTTGATGAAACCTTTTTCTTTAAAATCTTAGAAAGTTTTGACTCTTTATTAAGCTTAGGAGATAGAGCATTTGAATTATTTTTTTCAGCATTTATTCCTCCATAAATTTTCCTCAAACCATCAATTGAATCTCTTCTTAATATCTTTGATGAGCTGGAGTTTTTGTTTTTCTTCTTAGTTTTTGACAAGCTTTTTTAATGTTTCCCAATACTGTTTAGTGAAGAATTTCTATTTAAGACAACGATTGAGCTTGTTCTAATATCTCTTTACAAGTTCATTCCATTTTAAGTAGAATCTTTTTATTTCTTCAGTTTAAGTTGAGGAATTTCCTTCTTTACATTTACACCTAGAGCAACAACAAATTTGCCTCCACACATGATTTATGTTACTTTTTTGCCTTTTAGAGTTAAAACTGGATAGGGATGAATTCTAGGATCTTAGTCACCAACTCCTAACTCTCCATGTTCATTTGTTCCCCAAGTCCAAAGTAATCCCTTGCTATCAAGAGCTGTTCCTAAAGATCTACCAAGACTAATATCACATACTGGATTAGAAATTGTCAGTATTTTTTGGGGTGTTCTATACGATCCAAATACTCCTTTACCCCAGAGAAACAGTTCTCCAGCATTACTTATTGCTGCAGATTCTTATTTTGCTTCAATCTTTACAATTTTATAGTTTTAAAGTGCTGTGATTTTCAAAGGAGTATATTGATTTGTCTAAGCATCCATGATGCCTAATTATAAAAATATTCATTCAATAAATCAAGGGAGTTTACTTGTTTTAAAGTAAAAAGAAATTACTAATTTATTTTTTTATTTGAATTCTAATTATTTCAATTATTTTGAATATTTAAAACTTTGGAAAACTCGTATGTATTATCAAAAATTATATGATTTTTTCATTTAAATTATTAAGTTATAAAGAGACTTTATAAATTGTGATAAGATAGACTTAACTTCACTTAGTTAAATGAATTTAAATAGATTTTATTCAAGTAATTTCAGATCCCAATAATATTTATAGTTTAATATTGTAGATAAAATTATTTAAAAGATTACTTTTAAATTTTCAATAAAATTATCCTGTATTTTCTAAATACTCACTCCAAAATTTAAATACTATAATACTAACTTATAGTTAAGTTGATTGTTTCCACAACAATATACTTCACCAGTACTAGTTAGAAACAATGAATGATGATCACCTGCACTTATTTATATTATAACTTTATCAACAAGTGTATCAATTATTATTGGTTGTATTGCTTGATTTATTTGTTAGCCAATACCCAACTATCCAGAAGAATTAGACCCAACGGCATAGACCTGACTTTCTTCAGTTAGGAATAGAGAGTGAGAACTTCCTGCACTAATTTGCTTTATTCTTATGTTATAATCCTCGAAGAATTTTAATTTAGTTGGAAAGTCTATTTCGGCTAAGCTTGAAAGACCAAGCTGCCCTTCTCTATTGCAACCCCAAGCAAAAATACTCTGCTCTTGATTATTTGAATCTTTTACAATTGAAAAAGTAAAATTACTACCGCATTCAACGCTCTCAACTTTATAATCTCTTAACTTATCAACAAGACATGGTGCACCAGCGCAATCTTTATTTTGTAAGTCTGGGCAGTTATCCCCAATGCCTAACTGACCTTAGGAATTGCTCCCCATCATGTATAAATGCCCCTAATTTGTTAGAATTGCTGAATGATTATCACCACATGAAATTTGCTTAATGAGTATGTTGAAACTACAGGTCTTTGGTACCTTGAAAAAGACTTAGTCACAGTTTCCTTTCTTCAATTTTTAATGATATAAACCTAATTAACCCCATCTATCATCTCCCCAAACAAAAACTTCTGTAAATTCATAGAACTATGGCTCATTTTTAATTTAGGTATGAATGGCCTTTTGAACTATACTATCTCTGAAATTTTAAGTGACATCCTTTTATTGTGTCATTCTGTTTACTTAGCTGAAATCAAAATCTTGAGAAGCATTTGTTGAAGTTTATTAGGTAAGAGTTTATTGCCTTGAGTAATTATAATTTTATTGAGCTTAATCGTAATCGTTTTGTCTGTTTGACATTTTTAATAGAGATCGTTATAATTTGAATTAATTTGCAATTGTATATACATAACTCAGAAAATTTAAGGTACTAACTCTATAAATTAAAAAATTGTCAAAATCCAGCTATAACATTAAAATAGAAAATTTATTAAAATATTAAGGATCCTCACTCTCAGTTTGCACTTTAAAATTAGTATTTATAACTTAAAGATAAAATATTATTTATTGCAGTAAACTTATTATTACTCTACTTATTATAGTACAAACCCAAAAAGCATAAAAAAGATGATCAGAAACCTATTCTTTGAAGACAATAAATTCGAGTAAATTTCAGCTAAATCTCAAAATAAAGCTGGGTCTCTAGAAAATAATACTAATCTTGGAGAGCTGGATAATTTAAAATAGATTCAAAATGAAATGAGTAGACTAAGGTTGGACTCTTTGGGCATTGTCAGCAAGAATGCTTTAATCACTACTAATAAATAAACGATGAATTAAAACATTTATTTAAATATTTAACTAATAAGTTCAAAAAGATTATATATTACTAGTGCCAAAAATAGAGATAATTAATCAACCATTTATTCCTCTTCACAAACGTCCTCTCTCACAAATAATTCGCCAATCAAGAGCTTTGATTAAACCTCAAAACCACCATTTTTTATTACGTAATATTAGATGATATTTCTTTAAATTAATTAGGAATAAGTATAATCTCGTTTAAAAAATAAATAAAAGATTATTTGCTAAATTAAATGTTTAAGGCCTTTAGTTTGAATAGTTTAAAACTGAGTTAAGTGATTTTTTATGTCACTTTTATTATAATTTTTTATTTAATAATTTACTATTATAAACTATCTTAACATTTTCCTAATTTAAATTAAAGGATTATGTGATTTTCTACTGATATTTTGAAATATTGTGACTTTTACAATATTAATATGTTTATTTACTCATTTCTTTACAGAATAGTTATTATTTTGAATTAATAAAATTATTTATAAAATCATTACTTGATTAAATTCCAGATTAAATATAGGTATTAAGAAAGAGGTTATCATTTCTGTCATTTGGAAAAAGTTGGAAGATTTGTGAAGAGGTTGTATTTATGATTACTATTTTTTTTATATAAATTAAAAAAGCTCATAAAGACTTTAATTTTTATTTATTTAATGAGGCTTAAATAAGATAGGCGGTAAAAAATTAATTTTAACAAATTAGATGCACCAATATTTTAATATTAAAAGTTTAATTCAAATTAAATAGAAATTTCCAATTCTATAAAAATTATTTTAAATAATGAAATTGTCATTAAAAATTAAAAGTAAGTTTCATTAAATAATCAATAATGTAAATATAAAATGAAAAAATATAATAATTGTAATGTAAATTGTGTTTTTAAAGTAATTCTATATAAGTCTATAATATCATCATCATAATAAGATAAAAATAATAAAATAATTAAATAAAATATAAGTAAATCTTACAGTTAACAGTTAAATAAAATAAATCGAAAATTGGTTTATTTATAATTACACTACAATAAAAATACAAATAAAGGAATTTACTGTTGGGATTTTGAGGTTTTGATAGCTCTTCACCAGATCACTCAAGCAAAAGCAACTAGAGGTGTTGCTACACACCTGTCAGAGATTAACGGTTCTCTCATGATACCCCCTACTCATCTTTAATTAACTTTTACCTCTTTATATTTGATAGGCCGTTAAAAATATGATATAACTAAATCTTTCAATGAAGATAATCAAATGAGTAAATCTCATCAAATAAATAGTCTCAAGCACTTAGTAGAAGCAGAGGAAGAACTGTAAAGTATTTGGAAAAATAGTAATTAACCTAGAAAACTCATAGTAAAGCCAAAAATAATTTAAAATTAAAAAAATTATACCACTCTCAAAAAATCGTCATCAATCAGTTTATCCGAATCTAATCATGCTCTTACTTGTTAAAATGATAAGATGCAAACTAATGTAAATAATAACGTAAATGGTTTTGTAAATCCTGAGTAACCAGTATCAACTATTGTCTTATATTTATAATGTTTATAAATAATCATATTTTTTAATATGATTAATATTATTATTCTCTGAATTTTTTATAACTACCTAATCACTGAAAACGTAAACAATTATTGAGGCTAAACTAGAGAGTCTGAACTTATACTTTAACACATAAATTCCTGAACGACCCCAAAACCCCTTCAGGAAATATGATAGTCTCTCTAGTAGCTCAACTACCTGTTCTAGACTGTCATCTTCACAATCACTTATGCTATATCCTAATATCTAGAATATTCTAAATAATTAATTATTCACACATAAATTTATATATTTTATGTGAATGAAGGTAGCATACAAGATTAATAAGACATTTTGGGATACTAGGAATTTTAAATTTCAGATATTCAACCATCAATTTAATTTTAATAACAAGAAATGATAAACAATTGCGATAATTCTGACTTTAATAATTACTACCAATAAATGCAATATTTAGAGGCTTAAGAACTAAACCAATTAAGCAACTAGTATTTATTTGAAGAAGATCTGGAGACAGATTAGTAATTTCACCCTCAATATTTATCATAATTTAATGACCACAATCATTTTAATAGCTAGTAACACCATTCAAAATTACAAAACCCCTTATTAAGTTTTATATGTGCTTTGATCATCATTTTCATGCTCATTTAAATAATAAAAAATATGTTTATGAGAGAGAAATCTATTCTAGAATACCATATTTGTAAAAAGGGTGAGATATATATTTGAGAAAGTTTTCAGGAAATGTAAAATTTAATAAAATTCCTTTAAATGCTTTTCGGCTTGGCTTATTCATAAACAATCAATTTTATCAATGCTTTTTTAGAAACTAAATATTTTATTCATTAATAATTTTTGACATTAATTCTAAAATTATCTTTAAAAATTAGGGTTTAGTAACTAGTTATTTTTACTTTATACAATGATTTAGAGTTGATAAATTGTTTTAAGAGATTATTTTAAATAGTTCTAACATATTTTTCTTGCATTAACATATAAAATATTCAAAATATTGGACAAATAAGAAATAAATTTTTTAGTAATTGATTCATTTTACCCTTCATCTTGAAGTAAAATGAGCAAAAATGTATATCAATCTAAGAATAATGTTTTTCAAAAATTTATTAATGATAAAGCACCAATTAAAAATAAATGTCTCATAGGAGGTCAAATAAAAAGTTTATTATGGAGAAAAATTTGATGTTGTAAGTTAGTTTTAGATATGGATTAACATATTTGACATTAAGTTCCATTAAAATAGCATCAAATTATCCAATAATTTAATTAGAAGAACCTCCATATAATGTTTTAATTATATTAGGAGGTAATTATTTAATTTCAAAATCATATTAGTAGCACTTAAATTTATAATTAAAAATATTATTATAGCCCTAGTTAAGTAGAAATTTAGTTTGAAGGACCTCCTAAATAAACAAATCTATATTGGGAGTAAATATATTATGAAAATTAGCAAGTTTAAATATGAAAAATGAAATATTAAAAAATATCACTACTTTGATAAAACTAAACAAACCCTAAAGAAAATTGAAGATTAAATAAAATTTCATAAATATTAAATAATATATAAAATTATTAAGCGTTAATGGTCGTAAAAAATGGATATCATAGAATTACTAACACTAAAAATAAAAATAGAATGAAATTAGGAAACAAAATTACAATCAACTCAAAAGAAAACTCTTATCCCTAACATTACCCTTATCAATCAAAACACATATAAAACTCATTAAAGGGTTAATTGGTTTTAATTCTCCCTCTATATACTATGAAGATATGGAATTAAAGCAGGTTGACAAATGCAATTAGTACTCAGCATTCTCGTAAAATCAGAGTCAAGATATAATTTATTAAACTATAATATTTTAGATGAAGTTGATAATCTGAACTTAAAGCAAGACTCAGAGTAAATGCAGTGCAATACGAACTAAATTTACTTTATGTAAAATATACAATACTAATTAAACAATTATAATCACTACTATGACGTGAATGAAATCAACTAATTAACTTTACAAAACTATATAAATTTGCCCTCCCAACATCTTGACCATTTCTGTGACTAAGATGGTTTTACTGCTAATCATAATATTTAATTGAGCAATAAGAGTAATGATGAGTTGGAGTGACCACTTACCAATTTAATGAAACCTATTAATCGTATTTAACTTAAATGTAAATGAAATAGTAACATTCAATAATATGAACAATATGAATTTGAAATTATTCTAAAATACTTGAGTACTTATTCGAGACTCTTGACTTTAACTTACTTTCGATTTCAACCAGTATATAAGAAAGTAAATGACTAAATATGCTGTCTTTGGTATAGTATTACTGAATATCAGGGACTTTGCATGAATAAACTAATTTAATAAATTGAAGTCAAAGTTAAAGTCAAACACACGAGTGTCAAGTGTTCAAGGGATTAACTAGAATTCTTTTATCTGAATAACTCCCTAAATAATTTGTATATTATGTATCAGAAAAGTTCAAATTTTTATTAATAGAAGTAATAAAGATAGCTTATATGTAAATTCATTCTAGTAACTTTATAGAAATCTAGTATATTTAATAAATTATCAATAACTCATATGTTTCAAATCTAAGCTATATAATATAATGATAAATTAGAAAATTATTATTTTAATTAATAATAAAATCAACTATTTTGATTCTCTTGCAAATACTCTCTTAAAATATTTGGAAAAGTTTAAACAAAGTAAAAAGAAATTATCAATCACTTTTAAATGATGATAGTTTGCAATTGAGAGCTTTTTCATAAAATTTTCTTTCATTTAAACTTGGATTTATGACTGGTTTTCTTTGAAATTAGGTTGTTTAAACTAATTCTCGAGTACTTTTGTAATTGCTTATACGTTTAAATTGATCATGATTTAATTTTTGGTAGTGCGTAACTATTATTTAGTCTCTTCATTATGTTTT
Source organism: Oxytricha trifallax (assembly GCA_000711775.1). Classification (NCBI taxonomy): domain Eukaryota; phylum Ciliophora; class Spirotrichea; order Sporadotrichida; family Oxytrichidae; genus Oxytricha; species Oxytricha trifallax. The sequence continues at coordinate 105,779 of ARYC01000218.1, read as the reverse complement.
GTCAGCAAATGCAATTTTACATCATTGAGAATATTGCAAACTCCATTAAATGTTGAGTGTTATTCCAAAACACTTAGGAGATTTTCTAGATATCTAGCAGCGCTTTAAAATGTTGTGAATTCTTTGCTTTGAATTTTAATTGCTAGATTAAGCTGCACTTTTGGCAGATCTTTAATGAAATCCTCTAACTTTGCTAAAAAGTTTAATGTTTCTTATGGATTTTCCATTGAGTTTTATTAAATGTTTAATTATTGTATTTTAATTGATATTTATTGATAAATAAAAGCATATTTACATACATTCAATTAAATATTCAAATCTTGCTTCTTAATATTTGAAAAAATAAACATTTATTCATTGTTAATTAATCTATTTTTTTATTATTAAAAAATTTGTTGATTCTAAATCATATTTATAAATAATCTTAACCTAGTCAATGAATCAACTAAATTATATATATTAAACTCATATAATTAATTATATGAGTAATGATGAATTAGAATGGCCATCTTTAAATTCAATAAAATTTCTAATTCTATTAAACTAAATAATATAAAAGAGTTATATAATTAATCTTTATTCACAGGAAATTCAATACAATGATTTAGCAGTTTCTAGGAATACTAAACTTGTAATTATAATCAAAAAATACTATAATTCTTAAAACTATTTATTTTTTCTTAATCATTATGACGATAAAATCTTACTAAAAAATATAAAGCAACATTGAAAGTTTAATGTATGTAAGATAAATTTCGAGAATTTTAGTTTTTTAATGATAAATTAAATAAAATGTCAAGATTTTTAAGCCGCTTATCAAAAGACGTGACCCAAGAGACCTACAAAATAACTTTGAAAATAGTATCAGTGACTTATCATACCCCTGAAGATCTCTATGGAGTGTACATCAAAGTGAAGCGAGGCAAACGCAGAACAAATGGCTAAAATAGATACGCTATTTACAGCAGTGTAAATAATGTCAAAGGCAAACAAAACAGCAAGGGCAACAGCACAGTAGAAATTAATGAAATGTTTGAATAAATCTCTGTTTTCTACCGCAATATCAACAATCATAAATTTTAAACTAAGAAGGTAAGTTTATCCTAGTTTTATATTTTGGATAACTACTACTAAATTTGAGAGTTAATTATTTTTTTTGGAATAGATAGTCATTAAATTGAAATAAGAAAATGTAGCTGCTAAGAAAGATAAAGTGTTAGGCAAAGTAGTATTTGATGGAGGACTTTTTGTTGGGAAGCGAGATGCTAAATGTGAACTGAAATTTATAATTAAATATATTCCTAAGATTTTAGATTAAATGTCCTATAAATATTTTTTAATTTGCTTAAAGCGGTGGAAAAGAAGGTATAATTACTATGGAGGCGAGTGTTCTTCAAGAATTAAAATAGGACATGAATTAAAACTCACAAATCGTTAAATTATTATTATTGTGTTTTCTTGTTTTATTATTCTCTTATCTACCTTAACTAGCATAATATTTTTTTACTGATATAAATTTAATGGATTATTTAAAAATTTTAAAGTAAATAATAGGCTTAATTTGTACTTAGTTTTATTTCTAATCTCATAATTAGGCGACAAAATATTTAAAATAAGCACTAATCTTTATCTAAAATAAAGGCTCCTGGGATTATAGAATGTTACTGACTAGTTGTATTAAGATCTATTTTTCAACGACTCATCATCAAATTCAGAAGAAGAAAGTATTAGATCTACCTCTATTATAATATAAAGTAAAAATTTTTCAAATGTAAACTAGAATAAATTTGAATTTCAATTTGACATATTAACTAAATTTTTGGAGGGAGTTCCTGCCAATATGGTGTTTAAAACTATAACCAATTTTCAATTTCTTGATATTTTCCTGTATCAATGATAAGTTTATAAATTTTTTACGATTATATTAAAATATGATATTTTTAGTAGCCAAAAATTTTTATTGCCTTTTTTTTCTAATTATATTTAGATCTAATTTTATCTATATGTGTATTTATTTGAAATAGATTTTTCAAAATGAAAGTATTAAACTTTCTAAATCTACAATTTTGAATCACTTAGAATTCTGGTTAAGCTCTTAAATTAAAATAGTAATTAATATATATTTTCTTAATAAATACCCTACATCTTCAATCACACATATTAATTATTGATTTATTAAATTTACCATGCTGCCAATAATGTTTCTAATTAATTAAAAATTTAGAAATGAAGTTTTATGGCTTCAAATTTCTATATACCAAAAGTGTAGAGTCTTATCTTCCATATTTGAAATATGTAAATTTTATAAATTTAAAAATCTTTATCATTATTTAATAAAAGATCTTGCAAATTTTTATTTAAATAAAAATCACTTTGCTTATTTTATTTTTCAGATACTAATGAGTCAATTGGTAATTGTTAACTTGAAAACTTTTGATAAAAATGAAAATTCTTATAAAATTAATTATAATATTGAAGTAGTTATTTATTTTTTTCTTTTACACTAATTTATAAATAAAAAACATCTAATTTAATTGTATTTATACTACCCCCCTAAATTTATTGTAATCAAAGTGAATAACAATAGCAAATACCATAACACAAATAAACCATAGTGCAACAATCACCATCCCCAACGAAGCAAACTATTTATCACTCATCTTAAACACTTCAAAAAAAGAAAGAACTTACTCCTGAGGATATCTAAAAACTTCTTATTTTCAAAGAAGAGATGGGAAAGGCAGAAGTGTATTTAGAATCTCAGATAACTAAACTCAGAACTACTAAAGATCAAATGGAGTCTGACTTCGAAAAATACATGGAAGAGAAGTAATCTAATTGTGAGTAAATTATTAAGCATTAAATTAAGATTCCCATACAAAAATTTCTAATATTTTTTATAGAAACAAAAATAGAAAGTGAAATTGAAGACATTCAAAAATTCTAAAAGCTGCCAATCTAATAAAATGCTAACCCAGATTAATATTTAGCAGAGCTTCGCTAGAGAGTTTCTTAACTTTAACTAATTGCTCAATTAAATCACCTGCACGATTAAATTGATTAAGAATGCGCATAGAATAAAGTTAAGTTAGTGCATTATAAATACTAATTAGAAAAGATTTGTGGATAGGGTGAAAAGATCACTGAAATTAAGAGCAAGTTAATAGAATTAAATATAGAGCAAAAATCAAATTAAGATATTGATGAATAACTTGTTGGAGTATGATTGATAATATCATATGCTCCTATTTCAATAAACTAATTTTTATTTGAATTATACAATTTGGCAAAAAATCTTAAAGTTTCGATTTTTTACATTTAAATATATAAGACTATGATTGGCATTAAAATTTAATTAATATTAATATTATTTCTGCTTTATCAAAATGGAAATCTTTTCTTCCTCTAAAAGAAAGACAAAGTATAAATTTGAGTTCATTCCAATATCCCTTGTCTTTTCGAAATAAATCCCTAAAAAAGTGTTTTTAATCATGAAAAATGATAAACTGAGATTTAAGTCAAGCCCATATTGGATAATTAATGATATTTCACAAGTAAATAGTTAAGATTTAACTTCAAACACAGGCAGTAATGCTAATTAGTCGTCTAATATAAATACAGTTCTATTTTCTGATGAAAAATTCATAGGTGATATAAATCTTACAAGTAATAAAAAAGAGCCATTATTTTTAAAACTTAAAGAGCTTGATATTGAGATAATGGGCTAAATACAGAATAAATCCTTAAAATAGATTGATAAAAGTATTGGCAGTAAATCAAAGTCTTATGAACTACTATAAGGTATAAAGTTTAACATAGCTAGGTATGCTAATTAAGTTAAAGTTATAGACACTATTGTTATTCAATAATCAGGAATAAAGTTTACTTTTGAGATTAGTGTGAAATCTCAAGATTAAGTCTCAGTTAAGGATAATTCTAAAAGCAATAGTCATAGTATGATTATAAATTCACAAGAGAGTAGAAAGTTGAGTAATGATCTGGATTAGCAAGATTAATATTTTGGGTTAGGAAAAGAGGAGTTCTTAAAATTTCAAAAATTAGCTCTTGATCAATACAATTTAAGTTCAGTTGATGATATTAAATCTTAATAATAGAATTCATCAAAATTAGAAATAGTGAATCATCAAAATTAAAAAGATTTGGAAGAAAAGGAATAATTAAAAACATAAGTCTCTTAATTAAATTTAAAGGTTAATGATTTAGAAAAGAGAATAGAATTTATGAATTAAGATTTAATCAGAAGATCTTAAAATGAGTTGTATTTCAATGAATAGATTCAAACTTTACAAAATACAATACAATCCATTCTTTAGAATGTAAAATAGTAAAGTTAAATCGTGGGATAGTAACCATTCAAAGGAAATTTAAGCAATGGCAGTTAATAGAACGGTACACAATTTAATGAATTTGATATTCAGAAGGAGAAAGAGAGAATATCTTAATTGCAATCACAATATTACTAAAATCAGTTGCCTTTGTAAATGTTATAACCACAACAATAAGAAAAATAGTAGTACCATTTTTAGGGAAATAACATGATTTCTTGATTCAAAAGAAATTAGAATAAAATTAACTGATTATATTTATTTTTCAAGATTACCATTTCTTTTAAATGCAAACTTAAGAAGAAACTAAATAAAATATCTGAAAGTATTAAATCATTCAATAAATTAAATATCTAATATATATTTTAAAGAATGGATTTTCTTTCCAAATAAATTGCAAGAGTGGGCAAATCATATGAGAACTTTGAGATAACTTTCCGTCCCCTGCTTCTTAAAATAAATGTTACTAAGCCAGCAGAGTATTACATTCTTTTCAAGAGAGGACCATAAAAGAATGAAACTAAAAAGTATAAGTTAGATAAGAGTGGAGGGTTGAGTACTTGTGATCTATAATTATTATTTTTATTTTTGTCTTAATGGATTAAAGTTTAAACAAGTTTCAATAATAAATTCAATTGTGATTTAGCATTTGATCCAAGCGAACAGTTCTAAAAGGTGAGCAGCTTTTACAAAGAAAAAGACGGCACTTGGCAAGAGAAAAAAGCTGAAATACATGTAAAATGTGTTGGTGGTTCCTAAGAAATCATTTGTGAGTATAAACTTAACTTATCTTCATACATTGGAAGAGGGCAAGTGAAGGAGAGAGCTTAGTTAACTGGTAGTGCATATCATTTGGATTTTGAAATATCAGTTGAGGAAGCTGATGCTGCTAAAAGAACTTCAGTTAGTCAAAGAGTCGCAACTGAGAATGATTCAGAGTCTGAAAATGAGGAGACAGCTTCTCCAGACAATAGCAGTCACAGTCCATCATAAATCGAGAAGCAACAGGAAGCTCAGAGAAACAATACTCACTTCAATAAATCTCCATCACAAACTTAATAGACCAGCATCTTTGCTCCAAAAGCAACTTAATATTTTAACTATTTAAACTGTTATAGATCTGACACCTAAAATCAATGAATGCCAAGCGAAATTGATGCAAGAAAAATAAAAAGGTGATCAGATTCATAATTTAATTGCTTAACTAGAACAAGAATTAGCAGAGCAACACCAAAGATCAGCTTAACTATAAGAGTTACAAATAGAGTTGAATATTGAAGCTCACTCTCAGAAAGAACACGAGGATAAACTAAGAACAATGTGTGGAGACATGGAAAAAGAAGTAGAAAAGCTCAAGAAAGAAGTGGGAGGACTCTATAGTTTTGATTGAAACTGTTTTGAACGTTATAAACCAATGATAAGAGTAAAATGAATACAATAAATAAATTTACCTAAAATCTCATGCCTTTTTTATTCTCATTTTATCATTTCATATGTTAAGATAATTTTATAGATTGTAATCTTATCTTCAGTCTTTGCTCATCAGTGTAGCCTCTGCTGAATTATGAAAGACCCTTGAGTGATGGATCAATAACTTTATCTAATTTCTGGAATGTTAGTAGCTTTGCTTCTCTCAATTGTGATTCACTAAAGTCCTTGTTTAATACTTAGTCCAATTCAAACTTTTATTAAGTTTAAACTTGATTGTTTCAGCTTATAAAACTCTATTTATAATAGAAAAATATGCAATGTGAATGCCTTCTCAAAATTGTCAAAAGTTGCGTCAATCTTTGGATCTCTATAAGAATGGAACGTAAAGATACCATTCTCACTCACTTTGCATCCAGCACCATATGCACCTCCTTTCTCTCTGATAAGTGGAAGCAAGTAAGTGAACGTTATTTATAATATGACAATTCAAGTGAATTTTTTACATAATTTATTTATAAAACGTCATTAGATCGCCAAGTACCTGAAGAGCAGCATTATCTTCGATGGAAGTTATAGTTGGAATAATCATGGATTCTGAACAGTTATTAACAGTCAAGGGAGTTTTGAAGAAATGCTTGTAGTAAATTGGATTGTCAAATTCTTCCTTAATTCTTTCTAAATTAGGGTGTTTCTCCATGTATCTTAAAAATTGAAACACATAGCTTTTAAGCATATAAATTATATTTTTAGTTTAATAAAAATTAATTCAATCTTGAATTCTCATTCTTCAAAGCATTTAAAAGAAGCTCGATCTTTAATTGAATGAGTTAGAATTTCTTTTGGCTTCCATGAACGCTAAATTCCATATTTTCTTCTCTAAAAACATATGAAGCAATTTCAGTCATTTGATAAATGGCGTCTTTTAACTAAGGTAGAGGATTTGTTGTTTTTAAAATCTCTGCAGCATATTCATTAACTAAGTAAAATTCTAGGAATTATTATTCGAATTCAAATCGAATTATATTATAGACCTTAATAAGCAATTTAATGAATAATAATAATATATTGACAGAAAAAGATATCGCTTCTGAGTGATTCAAAACTTCTAGCATGGGCTCTGAGTCCACTGCTTCCATAACTTGTAGCATATTGTAAACCTCTGTTACCGATATTATTAGCCTTATTTATTGATTCCATCTTCACTAAGTCTGATATGTTTGAGGGTTCGTCGAAATTAGGGGTAGCAATGATTTCAGTTAAACATTCGAATGCAAAAACAATTAATGTTTCATTAATTTATTTAATAATAGTTTGGGAATTGAGACTTATAAAATAAAATGCTTTGTCAATATTTCTATCAAGGAAACCTATTGATACAAACAAATTTTCATTTCTATCGTAAATATCTTGATAATTTGGTGTTTTTGTGTATCTGTCAACTTGCACTTCAAGGCCATTAGTGCATGATAGAAGTCTATCGTTGAAATCATCATACTTGTAATTTTTAGTTCCAATACTCGATAATAATCTAAAAGGATATCATTAAATTTCTAAAATTATTACTCAGTAAACATAGGAACAAAGATTCTCAGCCTTTCTGGCAGATTCTTGAGATTTGCCTTAATTCTTAAATAGTTTATTCCGTTTGTTGGCTAGTCAAACCACCAAGTTTTTACCTCTAAAATTAAAAGTTATTACAAGAAAATTTCTAAAACAAATTTTACTCACTTCCTACGAATTTTGTTTGATGATCTACAAATTCAATTTATCTTTAGATATCATCAAGTGTCAAAGATGGTAGCACAGACAAATCATTTAAAAATACTCAATTACTTATTAGTATTTTAATTATTATAATCTTAGAGCCTTTCTTAATGTTACTTCAACTTGAAAGCATCCTGTACTATACTCTTCTTCTCATCTTCAGAAATTGCTTTCTTTATCATATCAAGTTTATCTTTAACTTATTTTTCTTCCTTAGGTCCTACTGAAGGGTCTGGTCTGAATAAAAGCTTCAAACTATGAGTGTTGTCCAAAAGATGTTTCTTAATTAAGTTTTGGAATAGATCACCTTTCTTATAGTCAATAATTTAAATATTTTAATTGTTTTGAAATATTGGAAAGTTATATAGTATACCTTAATAATCCAATTTAAAATAGTCTTCTCTAATTCTTTATGAGTATTCATTGATCTTGAATAAGGCAAGTGGATCACCGTTATGAAGAGCATATGGAACCATATGAGATATACAAGCTAATCCAAAATGATCTTTAGTTCTCTTAGCATCAAATTCAACTTGATGGAGAATAGTTTCAAAAAATCTCTCTTCAATTCCTTTATCTGCAATTATTCAGTAGATTATATATTTAATATAGAATAAATATGTTCTGCAATTTCATGAAGAGCGTCATAAAGAGCTTTTTCGCACTTATGCACATCTTAAACTGTAATACCTTAAACACCCATTGTGAATGTTGCCTCTCTGGTAGAATGATCATAGCCAGTTCCTGGACAAAAGTTTGGTGCTACTCCTTCTTCAATGATTCTCTTGTAGAATGGGGAGTTTGGACCATCAAACAATAAAGATGAAAGAATTTACATGCAGAAGGCTTCATATGGATCTTTACTGACTTCAATAATTTAAATTAACTCTAAATAAAGTAAATTCATTGCAAAGGAATGAAATACCAAACTTGGTCTGAGTCTCTGCTTCACTCATCAAATCAGGCATGAAATTTTCATCCCTAATTTTAACTTCCTTAAATCTTTATTCAAGGGGTACTTCACTTGATTGTAAAATCTCAGCTGCTTTTGAATTATCAAATCTCTACAAAACATTCTTGTTTATATAGTCCAAATGCTATAACATAGTTCAATAATTAATTGATAAACTTATAAATATCTAAAGAGAATTAAATTATAAGTGAAATCAAGGTCACCATAAGAAAAGAAAGTAGAATTTGTTGGATGATAGTATTTCTGATGAAAGTTTCTTAGATCTTAATAGTCCAAATCTGTGATAAATTTAGGGTCACCACCTGAATTGAATTTGTATTGAGACTTATTGAATAAATTCTCATTAATCTTATGCAAGATATTTTATAAAAAATAGCTTAGTTCAAGTTATTAAATGCAAATTAAATAATTAAATAATGCACAAACTAATCTTCAGGATTCGACATTGCTCCCTTCATTTCATTATAGACTACTCCTTTAAACTCTAAATCACTAGTTGGATCGTTCCATTCTTTGAACTCTAATCTATGACCTTCTTGTCTAAAATCTAAGTAATCCATGCGAGGGAAGAATGACATGTCCAAGTATACAGATAGAAGATTGTTAAAATCTTTAGCATTTTAAGTTGAGAAAGGGTACATGGTGAAGTCTGAGCCTGTCCATGCATTCATATAAGTGTTGAGAGATCTCTTGAGCATATTCATAAATGGATCTCTAACTGGGAACTTTTCACTACCACAGGTGGCTAAGTGCTCTAAGATGTGAGGCTTTCCTGTATGATCATCAGGTGGAGTTCTGAATAGTACTGCAAAAACGTTATCCATATCAGAGCAGTCAAGATGTATATATTTTGCTCCAGTTCCTAGATGCTCTAACTTATAAGCATTAATATCGAAAAACTCAATTCTCTCTATATCTTTCAACTTGAAACCATTAATTTCATCTCCAACTTTTATGTTGTATGGAAGTCTGTTTTTACCTCTTAAAATGTCCTCCCTTAAAGATCCACTTTCTGCTGTCTTAGCATTTTGAATTTCAATTTCTTTGTTTGACGAATAATAATAAAATTTAATTAATTTTACGCTTAGGTCTATTTATTAGAGAAGTTTCTCAAATGGAAGGAAGAAAGCATCAAAGAGCTTTTGTTTTGATTAATGAGTTTTCTCTGGGCTATTCCTCTAATATTATTGCTCAAAGAGTTGCCTTAAAGCAGCTATTTGTTCAAGATCTATGATTTAAATTGTTGTGAGACTCTATTTAAATACCAAAAAGATTTTATACCTTAATTTATATTTTATTGTTAAAAAGATAATTGGGATTTAAAATTTTTCATTTGCTAGAATTATAAAAAATCAATTAATTTATTGCAATTTTGGATAATTTGCTGTTTCTACCGACAAGCGTAACCCCCTATTTTTTCTTTAAAAAAATACCTTTTTTTCCTAATCTCCTCCCCTCTACACTTATATCCTCATTAAAATTTTCCATTTATTTATGATTTTTCATCCATTAAGTTTCAATTGATATCTCATCATTATATAGTTATAATTTAATTTTTATAATACATCATATATCTTTGAAATTTTCTCCTATTATCATTAACACATCCATTTTAATTTATATTATATTTTTAACGGCTTTCATCAGTTTTTGTTTACATAGAATATATTTATTTTATGAGTTGCTTATTATTATAATAATTTCATAATGATACATATTTCAAATGAATTCTATTTTCGATTTATAATAACTTTAATTCACTCAATTTAGCCTATCTTAAACTAATAAATTGATGAAAGTGTTTTTCTCTAACACTTTTTAGAATATTTAAATAAGGATATAATTTCTTTTCACACAATATTTAAAGAGTTCTTTTGTTATAGTTTTTTAATCTTATAGAAAAAATTATAAATCACATAATTTCATTTAAACTTAAAAAAACGTTTTAATAAGCTAAATATAAAAGTGTATGATTAACAAGTAGAACAACATAACAACCATTTATTTCTTAATGAATTTTTAAAGATCGTTTTGAATTATCGAAGTTAAATTAATATGCGTTTCTGAACATCATTATTTATTTTTTTATTTGTAACCCAAAAATTGTATGGCTTAAAAATAGCTTTAATAAAATAATATACCTTTGTAATATCTTAAATTGAATTTTTTATGTAACAATTTTAATTTTGCTTTCATTAATAACTATTTTAATTCAAATTTTTAACTTATTCTACTATTTGTTTTATAAAGTTTTAAAATAGTATGAGGAACTTATAATATGGAATTTGAGAACATAGAATAGAATTTGAATAATAGAATAAATTATAAATTTCAATATTTTGCAAAAAGTAATTGTATTCTTATGAGTAAATTAATATCAAAGTTTATGAAATTTTTTATAAATATGATTACTTTAAAATGACGAGACAATCAAAAGGAAATCACAAACTTAGCGGATAAAATCCGAAGGAAAAGGGGATTTATGGGAGGGTTATTATAATTATTTTTAAGAAGAAGTTAGAGAAAGTGCATGAATAGGTCGGAATTTAGAGCAATTGATTTGTAAATAAGTAATACTTTAATATTCATTTTTTCAAATAACCATTATTAAATAAATTTAGGGATTTTTATTGTACAATTTCATTTTGTTTGTTCAATAATTTTGGTTAAAAAAATAATAACTACTGATATTATTCTATAAATTTATCAATGGTTGATTTAATTATTATGAATTATTTAAATTCATAATTATGAATGATTCTATTTAGTGTAAGTAAGATAGAGAAGAGTAACTTATTTATAATAAGAGTATCGTTGAAAGAGTGGATACAGATAAAAACTGAATCTTTGGATATATTTCTATTACTAGGGCAATAAAAAAGATATGATTATAAGGTATCAAGATACAATTAACAACTCACGCAAACATCTTCAACAACTACTACATGTTACTGATGCAATCATGAAAATTATCTCAAGTGTTCGTACATGAAGGCGCTTATTTGATAATGCAGGGGGAAGCTAAGTGCATCTTGAAGGTACTAGATAAAATGATTGCACATAAAATCATTGTTCGCACTTAGAGCTTCAATCGGATTTATCTTCCAGGCAATCATAGTCAATATCTATATTGGCTGCATCGCCCTCTTGTGCTTTCATTTTCTAGATTGCTTCGTCCAGGAATGAGACAAAACAGTGAAAGAATTCTTCATCATGAGCAGAGTTTCTCTTGGATCCTTGATTGAAGTAAGTTTTTGCTTCAACTCTGCTAGCATTCAAAAAGTGACTTCCTCCTTTATTTTTTGAGAATCTCTCTTGCTGTTGAATAGCTTTCATCTTAAGCATTCTTTACTTCTCGGGTGACAACTCTTTTCCATTATCGTCTTCATCCTCTTCTTCTTCATTTGTTGCTTCCTAAATTTATATATTTGAGAATGAAGCTGTTCTTCTAAGCTTAGTAACACCATTGCCAACTTTTGATCCATTTAGGGAAGTATTAGTATTTGCTCTTGTTCTTGTAAGAGGTAAATTACTTTACTTTTACTCTTCCTGATTATCTTTGCAGTCTTAATAGTTATCATCATCACTGCTATCAGAATTATCTTTTTTATCTACTATTTGTAGGTTATCTTCTGATGATGGGGAGTGCATATCTGCAGTATTTGCAGAATTTTAAATTTAAGTAAGCTTAAGTCCTCCAAAATCAAAGGTTGATGGATCAAATTTTTTTGGCGAAGCCAATGGTGATTATCCAATATCTCCTTAATTTTTGGCATTTGTTGAAGCCATTCGTTGAAGAGTAGCTTGTATCATATTTGTTGTATTCTCTTAAAGTTATTTGATGTTGTTGTCATCCACATCTGACATTCCTCTTCTTTTTGCCTCAACTCTGTAAACAATTTAAAAATTATTATTACAATATAAAACTCATTTCAAATTTATTTAGAGCTTGAGTCTTAATCATCAGCAGAATTACCGCTAAGTGCTGCATACGCACTCATAGGTAATTTAGATTGCATTATTCCACTACTTGCAAAAGTATTATCATTAATAGAGTTTATTCTTTGTCTATTTGCTCTTTTCGAAAACATGGCTGGACCTCCTAAGTTACTTTCTTCTTCATCACTCTCATTTCCTTCTAGGTCCATGTTTCTAAAAGTTTTGTTCTTTCTATGATCAATGTTTCTCATATTTGAATCTGTTACTTTGCTCTGCATTTTTACCATCATATCAGCTATTAATCTTGCTTTGTCAACTAGTCTTTCAAGTAAAGATGGAATAGTATCATCTTCATCAGGTCTACATAAGATTTGTCCAATTTAAGTAAGGTTTAGACCTACAGAGGCTCCTCTTTATAGCAGCAAACTTGTAATTCTTATGTTTCTCAAGCAAATTGGCCTAAATTTGAAAGTATTTTCAAGTAACTTAATATCTTCCATTATATCAATTTACTCAATAAAAGCTAGTGATTTTTTTGAGAAAGCAGCATTAGCTTATCTTTCACATGAAAGCCAAAATAAATCATAGGTACAGACTGATAAATTATCAGGAATACATAATCCATGATCTATAGGAACAAGAGTCCAAACCTTTTTGCCAGTCTTTTTATCAACTTTGGTTTAGACTAATAAATTTCCATCATTTCTGTCCAAATTCAGAATTCTAAGATCTAGGATTGCAATTTTATGGATCTCATCTTTGTGAAACTTATCAGCTGAGAAATCTGAAATCAAAACCCCAAAATCCTTTTAGTTGTTTGATTGAGTTTTTGATTGATAAAAGTAGACTATTAGTGCATACTTTATTAGGGTTTTAATAGGGTTTATGTGGGGCTTTAAATGTATTGTATATTAGTGTGTATATGCGAGGTTTGGGATCAGTTTATGACAGTGAGTATATAGATTTATTGTTTAAGTTGCGTTATGGATGCGATGAATATGGTGATCAACTCAGACTTATTCTTAATTATACATCTATAGCAAGGCTCCTCCATTAATCTCCTGCTACTGTTAGGTCTCACTGTCTATTGTCATTGAATTTAAAAAGAGAGCAACTTAAATCTAAGCCTAAGAGATCCTTAAAATTTTAACAGCATCATATTGATTATCTTATTAATGATAAGACTCTTAAATACTGGGCTCACTTCTCTCTCGCCTAAAGAGCTGTGATATCTCATCGCCACTTTCCTAATCTTCATATCTCTGCTTAATCTATAGCGAACATATATAAAATAATGGAATATCTTACAAGACAGTCAATCGCATTAAGAGATTAATGTTCCATTTTATAAGGATAATTTAAATTATAAATTCGATTAAATGCAGAGGGCTATTACTAATAACATTAAGTTCATACTCGCTGATGAGGCAGTATTCACGCTTAATACCTTCATATCAAGGTCTTGGTATAAAAGATATAGCAACATTGAAGTATAAGATTAAAAGGTTAAGGTTTAAACTCATGCTATACTTGGTGGAATAAGCGAAGAAAATGGTCTCGAGACTTATGTTATCCACCCTTGCTCAATAAAGACCGAGTAGTACATAAAGTTCTTGTAATAACTCAGAGATAAGTACGCGGACGAAGAAATTGTTATGTTTGTAGATAACTTATATGTCCACAAAACTAAAGACACAAGGAAGGAATATGAAAGGCTAAATATAACACCTGTATTTAATGTTCCATACAGTCCTCAGTTCAATGGAATTGAATTATATTGGGGCCTATTAAAAGGCCACTACAAGAAACTTCTGCTCTATCAGTTGATGCATGATTTAAAGAAAGATACAGTCTATTTTATTAAGAGTGCTGCTAAAGAGTCAGCGATGATAAGGCTAAGTTATGCGCAAGAGATGGGATTTTGTTTTTATAATTATGTTTTAGATTTAAACGAATGAATAAGTTCAGATATTAAATTTGCCCGCAAAGGGATTTGGCTTCTCTTTCTTTTCTTCCTCTTAAGGCTTGCTTGGGTCTATTTTTCTTCTCTTAGTGCAAGCTCTTGCATCTATGTTCGTCACGTCTGCCTTTTATAAATCTTTGAAGAGTCTCTTACTTAGTTCATGCTTTACTTGAGACTTTCTCTCTCTGTTTTATTTTCTTCGCTCTTTCATTAAGTGAATAGCAGTTCCAGGTATTTCTATAAAGTTAGAAGGGTAAGCTTACTTGAGATGAATGGATGCTCGAGCAGTTCCTACAACCAGGAGTCACTGATTTTAATTCACTACCTCTCTTTTTCTTCAGGAGAGATGCTGTAGCTTTTCTTGTGAGCTTCTTAAATAACTTCATTTAAGTACTCAGGTTTAAAAGTTGCAAGAACACCGAAGAAGAAGTTTCTCTCTGGCAATTTATTTGAGAATTGCAGCTTTGATGGAAGGTAGAGAACAACATCTGGATCACTCATAGAATCGCCATACATGTTTTTAAGAGATAATTCAGGGTAGTTAGGAAATTCAATCACCCTAATTTCATGAGACTCAAAAGCTTTTTTCTCTTCACTTAATAATGCTTTTAAGAATGAGATTTTAGTTCCCTCCTAAGTTGGCAAGAAGAGTCCAACTATAATGGATATATTAATCTTAATTAAGAACTTACCTTGCTATACCAAGTATCTATAGAGGTCCTCTTTACTTCGAAATTTTCCTATTAAATCTTGAGATTAAATTCTCTTCATTGCATCATTCATAGACTCCATCTTGCTTCCTCTTTCTAGAAATGTTAATGAAATTTAAAATTATGGATATCCATTCTAAGTTTATTAAAATCTTACTACTAAATAGGGAGGACCTACTGGAGGTCAACTATGAAAAGATATGAGGAGAAGCATTGAAAAACTTGCTCCAAGTTTCACAGATTGATTTCCATTTTGATCAAACTTTCTCCATTAAATTGCTCCTAATAATGTTTAATTATTTTAGGAGGTCCTCCAAATTAAGTTCAAACTTTATTTTGAGTTAAATTATAAGGTTAAAACTTAATAAGGAGCAGATTAAATTAAAAAAATGTTTAATAACATTACCTCCAAATTAAGTTCAAACTTGATTTGGAGGACCTCCTAGAGAAACAAAACTTCATTAGGAGTATTTTAATTTACTAAAATGTATAAAATTCTCATAAAATATGTCAACTTACAGTCTTTTATGGTTAGTTAATTTTCTTACCTCTCAGCCAAGAATCTACGAGAGTGTCTTATATTCTACTATTATAGTATATCAAGGTAGATTTTATCATTATTATAATAAAATATATCAGCAAACTAAAATGAGCGCTAACATTTTGAGAAGAGCGGCATTACTTGGGTAAAGTCAATAAAAATTTATCATTCCAGTAACCAAGAAAAGTAGAGACCAGAGACGCTTGTACTCAGTGGGAGCCTACTTATGACAACTTTGACCAGTCTAGCTTTGAGATTTAAATATAAATTAAGTAGGAGGTTATCATAGAAGCTATGCAAATTGAGGAGGAAGTTAAACAACCCGCGATGGTGCAATGAATTTTACCAGCCAAAGTTGAATATTAATGCAAAGAATGCAATAAAGTTTTCCCTTACAAGTCAACTTATAATAGACACCTGGAAGATTTACATAACGATATGCCAAGGTTATACCTCAAGCATTAAAAGAAAGATGGGAAGTATGTCTGTGAGTTCTGTAAGAAGCCATATTCTCATTTTAGAGACCTCAAAGTGCACTTAAAGAAAAAGCAAAATCAAAGTTTTGTCTTTATTCATGAACCTACAGGGAAAAGATTCCTCTAAAAAAGAAGATAAAAAAATCCTTCCCAGTCTCTTAGAGTTGAAGTATAGAAATAAGTAAAAATGAAGGAAGCTGTTAAGAACTTTCCGATCTCTCAGATAAACAAAATCATGGTAAAAATTGAGGCGATGAAGATTCCAATCTTAAAAATTATTGACATAGATTCTTGCCTTGAAAGCTACCTCACTCTTGAGGATAAAGTAGAGAAGAGAGTCTTCACTGATGACTAATAAGCTTACAAAATATATCCTTTCAATTACTTCCTTGCTGATGATAAGTTCTAAATGGAATTTGCTAATGAGAATTACTCTATAGCAGGCAAAGTTTAGAGAGTGTAAGCATATTATTTAGCAAGATGCTATACTACTTGGAAAAGATCATGTTGTATTTAGACTTCCTCTCATCGAAATGCCTTACCTAGAATTTTCATCTGACAATAGATGCCAAAAATAAATTGGCTAGATCGTGCAGCAAATAGTTGAGGGTATTGAAAGCATCACAAGCTTGGCTATGTTCATAGAGACTTTAAGCCAGAGAGCATTATTATAGACTTTCAACCACTTATATTTTTATATTATTGATTTTAACAGAGCTCAAAGAGTGCAAGTTTCTCCATTAGGAAATGTATACAGTGCTCATGGATATTTCCCAGAGAGAGAGGACTGGAGATATGGAGACACAATATGGGATATCTGGGCTCTAGCAGTAATAATTATGGAGAGCGACATGCCAAGAAACGATTACTTAAGCTGCAAAGTGAGAGTTATTCTAAGTAAAGAATCAAGCAATATGCCGATAAAAATTAAAATTAAAAAATGGAGGTCTCAGAGAACTTGCATACTCAACTATTATCAAGCCAAGCTAAATGAATTAATAAACAATAGAAAAAATTAAACAGCAACTTATAAAGAAAAGATTCAGAGAACTACCACATGTCTCTAAGGTTATGTTTGTGTGAAATATTTAAAAAAAAAAACTCGCTTGTTATACTCACTTATATTACTAATATTTAAACATTAAACCCCTAAATAAACCCTATTAAAACCCTAATAAAGTATGCACTAATAGTCTACTTTTATCAATCAAAAACTCAATCAAACTACTGAAAGGGTCTTGGGGTTTTGATTGCACCTACGCTGTTTGCAAAGTATTGTAAGGATCCAAATTTCATTCCGATTTGATTCTCTTTAGCTATCTTAGCAGCCAAACTAGTCTTTTTCCCCTAAGCCTAATTTGAATCAACTTAGGTTGATGCTTAAGATTCTGGTGTTTTTTGAATGCTTTTGGTTTTACTTTTACTTTCCTCAAATGTATCCAAGGGCTTTATTAAGGATGACATAATTTCAAAATACGTGTCAGATGTCACCTCTAATCCAGTAAAAGGTACATACTTCAGAGAGTTGTGTACAACTTCCACAAAAGTAGTTGAAGGTACACCAGAGAAACCTTTGCGATCAATTAGATAAGCTGAAACTTCACGAATACATGATTCACCAGACAGAACTCCTGGCCTAAAAGTTTGACTACCGAATGGCCCTTGATGTCCTCTAGGATTATTAGGAGCAAATTATTCTTCATCGACAGGTTTAAATATCGCAATTCTCTCTTTTTTGACATTTCTCATTGCATAAGATCCGCTTGTGCCATCATCAGTAAGCTTAGGAATGAGTCCTGAATTGAAACCTTGTCTAATTTACTCTATAATTTCCTTCATTCTCTTGTTGCATTCTACTGATCCATAAACTTCAATATATGAATTCATATGTTCAATGTCAGGTCTCAGTCTTAAAGCGATCACTGTATAGAAAAAATAAAGAGCCAATTCAAATAATACCGTTGATAGTTGAGAGAAGATTATAAGAATCCAGTGTCTTTTAGTTCTCAAGTTCATTGTTGTTATAAAAGAGTCTTTGTCTTGCTGCAGGGTATCCTTTAATTCCTTGAATCTTGACTTTTAATTCCTATTTATATATTACTTAACAAACACATATACATAGGAAATAAAATAATTTATAAAATTTTAATTCTTATTTATATTTCGTAATAATGTTAGATTTCATGATTGTCATATCTTAGTTCTCTTTTATATTAATAGATTTAGATTTTGAATTTTTATCTTGATTTATGCAATTAGATGATCTTTTCATTTACATTTATTTATTTTTTTTTCTTACTTGAATAGTGTTCCAGAGATGAACTTTGACTTTGATTCGCTCAAGATTCTTTTCTTGATCTACTATGATGATAGATTAGACCATGTCAACGTAAGCAAAACCTTTGAGTCTTCCAGAAACTGAGTTCGGTTTAATACCCCTTCTTTCCATTTTACTCTTTTATTCACTAATATTATTTTTATACAATCCATTTAACTTGTACTCTCACTAATGTTCTTATATAATCGTAAGATCTTTAAAATTATTTAATTTAATACTTTCTATATTTAATTTGAAAATATAATTCTGAATTGATAAATGAACTTTTATAAGTGTAAATACACTCTTTCTCATACTTGTTTAACTTCATTGTTCCATTGATCAAAATATTGATAGCTGAGGAAATCAATGGGGTTTTGAACTTTCCAACCTTGAGTCTCAAGACCATTGAAATCTGCATTTTATGAGCCGAATACCACTCTTGAAGTTTGTCCACCTTCCACTGCCTTTAGAAGATATTTTTCAGCAACTGCTACCAAATCTTCTCTTGTCAAGTCCAAACCTAAAATTATTATATATCATTTATGAAACTTACTTCTCAATCTTATCTTTAGTCTAGTTTTTTTTAAATACGTGCAAATTGAAATTTCAAGTGAGTAATTACTTGCAAAATATGTAAGAATTATGACAAGTAAATGAATCTTATGAATTCTAAAAGTCTAAAATAGTTTATATAGACTAGAACACAAGATAACTACGTTATAAAAAAAAGATAGACTCTATATCTTAATAATTTAAAAAGCAAGTAAAACAATTAACTATATTATCTTTTATTTTAAGGTATATTTATATGAATAATGTTATAGTTAAATTAAAGATAAGGTGTAAGGACTATTAATCAGATTTAATATTAATTTTAATTATATTCTAATATATTAAAATTAGAGGGGGTAATTTTTCTCCTCCAAAATTCTATATGCACCCAATGGGTGAAGTTTCCTGCCCACATACATAAAAAACAAAATATGTATAAATTTTTTAACATCTTAATCTTCAATTTTGATTTAATTATTTATAATCAAGCATCCAATAATATTTACTTCTTGATAAAGTTTTCAAATTTTAATGAAAATCACATTAATTATTGATAAAAAATAATTAGGTCAACATTGTTTTTTAAATTCAATTAGACAAAGAATAAATCTAAACCTTGAAAAATTATATATTAGAAAAAGTTGTTTAATAATTTGTTACGGTAATCAAATTGGATTTAAATGTTTCTAATTTTTTAAATTCCAAATAATTTAAAATTTGAATGATAAGAGTAGGAAGCTACCGATGGGAGTAAAAACCTCCGTAGAGGGGCGGGAAACTACACTGGGGCACGAATCTTCCCTCTCACTAGAATTAATATGAATAACCAACCAAATTGATTTATTTTATAATAACTATAAACTTAGACAATAGTTTATTAAAAAAATTATAATCTCCAACGATTAAATTAGCAAAATAATATTAAAATTTTTACTTTTAAATTAATGAATTATTCTTACATAAATTCATTAGAAATTTATGAGAAGTAATTTACCTGATAAAAATTTTGGATTAAAATAATAAAAGCGAAAATACTTTAATTTTATATATTCAAACCCTCAAAATTCCTTAAAGAATTCGATAATTTACAAATTTAAATAAAATTATTATAGAGAAGGTTATTTATAGTTTTTGGGGGTTAGCTTCACCTATATGGTGTTTAGGCACAAAAGGGTGAAAGAACAGTTTATGAACTATCCTTTAAGAGCAATAAAATAGAAGATTTTTAGTTATGTAAAGGTTTTATTTATTCACAGTATACATCGCATCCACAAAACTAATCAGGCACTAAATCTAGATACTATACATTATAATTTTATAGCCTCAAATACTTTTAATTTTAGTTACATATAATTATAAATTTAATCTCTTAATATTTTCCTAAAAAAATTGAAATGTTTATAATCATTATCAAGGGGTATTTTGTTTTTGATTGTTAAATTAAAATGCGTCTACCTCTCATAATTTCATATTGTAATAGTAAAAAAGTTAATTATCAAATTATCTTTGAACTTTACTAATTTTCTTAAAACTAAACTTAAATACTATAAAATTAAATATTCAAAATATCATTTATTATGTATATTGCACATCAGCAAAGTATTTCATTATAATTTCAGGATAAAACTATAAGAATTTAAGAAATTTTAGAAATGCTTACTCTATACACTTTGAAAAATTTCCCTGGAATTTTATTGAAAAAATCACAATGACCACCTATTTTAGTCTATATTATCATTACATTTGGATTCCTGAGCAAGTCGTCATATGGTATTTATGTAGTTGGGCATATAGGGTCATCTTGAGAATATGTTATTAATTATAATCTCGACTCTTTCAGAAATTGATTGATAAATATCGAAATAAGTATTTATAACTATATAACTAACTATTCGTATATAAAAATGATGTCTTACAAAGCAATCGGAGTCGTTTCACCCATTATAATTTATGGATTATCTGACAAGCTTAACATGCCTGAAAATATGACATTACCTTTTAAATTTATGAAGCAAAGATCACAGGAAGAAAAAATTGGGCTTTTAATGGATAGTGACAGGTCAAATAAAGTCAATGATTTCTTAATGACAAATGGCTTGAAAGAGCTAATGTTGGTAAGTCTATAAACCAAATTATATTTACCTAAATTCCCAGCCAACCCAAATACTCATGTAAATTTATAGTAATACAACCCACCTTCAATTTGTCAAATTCCACTTGTCTCAATCTTGCTTGGGCTCTCTGCTGAGAGTAAGCATAAGACGATTGAGTTCAGTAGAGAATATATAAATTGTGATGTCAAAGGCAGTTATACAATAGGTAAGCTTTAAAAAATAGTCGTCATATGGCTTTGCTAAATTTATAATATTTTAACTGTCCATAATATCTCATATCCACAAATTATTATAAAAGATGATCTTATTCTAAATTATTTTTCTAATAGATTACTGCGAATTGAAGTAAGCTTTTACGGCAGATCTGAGTTAAATCAATAAAGTTGCAAAAAAGAAGATTATGTTTGTTGTTCCTGGTGTTACTGGATGCTCCGAGGAGCCATATATTAAAGATCTCTGTGGGGCTGCATTGTAAAATGGCTACATACCAGTCGTATAATTTATACAATTCATTTATTCTATATTTTATAATATTAAGTTATACTCAATCACTGTGCTACTAAAGACGAGGAAATGAATTAGAGAGTGCTTGACATGGGTGATAGTTAGATAATAAGAAATAGTATAGGTCTGATACATGATAAATTTGGAGATGACATTGAAATCTATGGGGTTGGGTTTTCGTTAGGAGCTAACCATCTGACGAGATACTTAGGTGACCATCATCATGATACTTGCATGAAAGCTGCAATTTCCGTATCAAACCCATTTGATGAAAAAATTAAATATATATAGACCCCCAATAATTTCTATCCTAAATTTCTTAACTTATTTAAACTCGATGTAATAGCCACTACAATAAGACTGAAATATAAATTCTTTGGAATATATGATAGAGCAATTAGAGAAATGCTTGCTAGACCTTTCTTGTTGTAAGTAATGAATCAGAATTCGTGAATAAGAAATTTTACATTATTTTTTAAACATTTTTAACAACAATTGTTAGGAAAAAATTCAAACTTCATTAAGAAAGTTTTGGTGAAGAATGGCTTAAGCAAGCTTCAAAATACAAATCTTTGTTTGAGTTTGATAACCATGTAAGAGCTAAGATCTTGGGTTACAATTCTATATAATCTCTCTATAGAAACGTATCATGGTAATCTATAGAATTTATAACATTTATTTAAAATAGTGATCGATTTGTTTCTAATATAAATGTTCCTTTCTTGGTCCTTCATTCTCAAGATGATGGTAATCTAAAATATAAATTAATTGAAAACATTAAATAAATTATATATTAATATTCTTACCCCTCTGCTTCTTTAGAATATTTATTATTCAAATTTTAAGTCATTACTTAGAATTGAAAATAAAGTAAGCAAAGAATTAATAATTCACAAAGTAGAATATTTTGAATGCATCAATTCTTGCTTAGTTTCTAATATCTACAAATTGTTCTTTAATTAGATGTTTTCTTAATTTCTCTGAAAACCTTCATAATCTTCAAATGCTTCATTTTCATAATGCCTTTCATCCTTAAAACTTTTGTTATTTATTTCATGGACGCTGTTTAGATTGCTGAACTCAATAGGATGAAGTGCACTTATTCCATAGTTATTGTGATACACATTCTGTTTTTAGAAAATACTTTCATTAAGCTGATAAGGTTACATAATAT
The DNA here is from genome assembly GCA_000711775.1 of Oxytricha trifallax. Classification (NCBI taxonomy): domain Eukaryota; phylum Ciliophora; class Spirotrichea; order Sporadotrichida; family Oxytrichidae; genus Oxytricha; species Oxytricha trifallax. The sequence goes on along the minus strand of ARYC01000218.1, from coordinate 82,972 downwards.
GACTTTCTGATATATTGTGCCTCTACAGTGATTATTAACGTTGAGAAATAGTATTATAGCTATTAAGTTTATTTTGATTTTAGAAGTAAGTGCTACTATAACCCACATTATGCAAACTTTATTAGAAAAGACTGTTTTGATCTTCATTAGTACTAAATTATTGAGATTTAAATCCATCAGTCTAACCACGAAATCCTATTTTAAAATTTGATTTATCATATAATTTTAAAAATAAAGTATGTTAATAAATTATAATTACATAAAAAAATAAGAATATTTTATTTAATTTATACAAGTTCAATAATCATTTTTAAAAAAAGTAATGTTTTATATAGAATATTTAATATTTCCTTATAACTAGTACATTACTTAAAAATATTTGTAATATTAATAGCATTTTAAACAATTCAAAGGATTTTGGGGTTATTAGTGCTGTACATATTGTTGTTTCTTTAATTCTTGAATGATATCTCGCTCGGATTAAATACTCTATGATACTTCTTTCTCTTAGCTTTCTTTTTCTTTAATAAAGAATGAGTAAGTTTATCAAAATCTTGAACTGTATCAGCAAGCTTTTGATTATCTTTTTCTTTGACTAAGTTTTAACAAAATAATCGATACTCTTTAATTAACTTTTGTTATTCATCTTTCGGTTTGTTGCTAGTTTCTCTATAAAATGTTGCCATTGGATTATCATACTTAAGGAAAGGATGCCTAGGAATGCGTCCTGCATTTAGTGAAAGCTGTTGCGATAAATTCTGCATCTTCTTCGTATCTTTGACGATTGACTTATGATCTATCAGAGATTTAGCGTCTTTCAATTTTTTCAAAATGATTTAGTTTTCTTAGCCTATAATCCTTAACTCCTCCACATGAGATCTCATGTTCAGTTTGATTTAGGGATGATTCGATCTATTTTTTCCTGCTGATAAACTTCAAATTTTGAATACTGCAGGCTTTACCCTTACTTTATTTAAATCTGATTTTCTATGATCGATTTCTAGAAGCTTCTAAAGCATTATTCTATTATCTTTTTGAACTTCAACATTTTTATCTATTATCATTCGATCCTTTTTAGTTAAAATCAAAGCACTCTTTTTATCTAACCCATGTTAAAGATTTTAATATGGATTTATGTTGTGTTATTTATTAATTGGCCTAGGCGGTTTCAAATCTAATGTAGGTTTAACTTCTAAAAGTCTTTGATAGTGGGAAGTTTACTCCTATATTAATTTTTGTTATGAAATTCTCAATATAAAATTATTACCTTAACTTTGACTCTATCGTAGCAAATTCGATTAAGTATAACGTCTTTGTGCATTTTTATAAATTATATGAATTATACTATTTTTAATTTTATTGATTTTCATTGAATTTTTTCAATTTTCCATCATTATAACAAAATAGGAAGTTGAAATTTAAAATTTGAATCATCATCTTAATACTTATAAACATAAAATATGAAAATTAACAAAAAGTCATCTCTATAATCAAGCTAGGTGCATCAGCTTTCTCATAACAATTTTGAATCTATTTCCAGAAAGCACAGCTTGAGAGAAAATACTAATGCTTTTTAAAACACCTAACCTATCAATTTCAATTCACTAGGAATGAGTAATAATCACTAAAAAGTAATTAAAATATAGATTAAAATATTTTTGTATTGAATTAGTTTATTGAATGAGAAAATGGTTGGATTAGGGCATGGATTGATGAGTGATAGCTAGCCTATATTGGCTAAAGCAAATGAAAAGCCTAATATTTTACTAAGCAGCAATAATTCATAAATTACTGTTCATAGAAGAAACCCCTCTCATTAATATTCCCAGCAGCTGTCTTTAGGAGAGGTTAATAAAACTATATGAAAAAATATTTTAATAAATCTTAATATATTATTTGAGAGAGGTAAGCATATTTCATTTTAAGCAATTATTAGATACCTTAAAGTAGCTTAAGTGGTACAACAGGAGGAGCATACATGCTGAAACTCTAAAAATATAAGAAAATGAAAAGTGAGCTCTCAAGTCAAAATAAGAATGTGATTAAGAAAGTAATTTATTCCCTAAAATGTAATAAAATTCATATAGACTACCAGTTAAGCTAATCAAATGAATCAGGATAATTAAAGACATCAGAATATTTTGAATAGTCAACCTTCTTCGAAGCAAAGTGCAAACAATAGCATTGCTGGAAGCGGACCCTCGATGATTTAAAGCACTAAGAACAGTTAAACTCAATAAATAATATTTAGTCACCCATCACATATTGATTTAGCCTCTAAAGAAAATACCAATCAAGTTGCAAATTCATAAAACTACCTTTAGTTCAAACAACAAAGTGAAAATATGAAAAATCAAAAATCTTAAACGCTTAAATTCTCTATAAACAATTTAATAAGTGAAATAACGCAAAAGAGTGGCAACCAAAATCACTAATAACAGAACAAACCTCCTATTACAGCTTAAGTTTCTTCACAAAATATCAATGAGAGCTCCTCAAATACCACTTCACAAAGTAAACTTATGATGCAAAGTATATTAGCAGCAAAGAATCATTAAACTCTTATTAGTCAAAAGCATATTTAAAGTGGCAGTAATAAAAACATTGCCAACTAAACAGTGGTTAGTAATCAATAATCACAATAATAACTAGTTTCCTCGAAAATGATGATGGCTTTGCATAAGAAATGTAATTCTATCGCTAATTAATCCAATGTAAGCAATTACGTTATGAGTTAAAATGGTAGAGACTAAAGTTAACAACCTCAATCTTCAAATGTTACTTGTTTAGTGCTAGATCAAGAAAACAACTATAACTCAACTGTTAAACATCCAGCAGGAGTTTCAAGTAAAAATCCTTCAAACTCTTTGCGACAAAAGCCTTCTTAAAAGAACTTGCTTTAAAATTATGAGAGCCAACAACCTACATCTAATTCACAGACAAATCGTAAAAACTTAAACTAAATCTCTTAAATTGAATTCTTTGATGAAAACGTAAGAGTGAACCATGTCCCCTAAATCACACCTAGACACTAAGATAAGAGAAAGACTTTAGCTTAACCAAACGACAGATATAAAAATATTGATTTACTATCCTCAAGCACTTCTCAAATTTAACCTCAATCAACTAAGAACGAATTCAATTAAATGCCTTTAAGTATAATTTCAAATTTTGAAAACTACTACAGCAAGAAAGAAAACATCAATATTATTGTAGCAATATATTTGAATTCGGAAATTAAATTAATCATTAAGTAAAATAGTTGTAGATAACTTATTTAAACCTAATCAAATGGCTTTCTTAAATAATATAAAATTAGTTGGACTTATTATTTGCGATACTATCTTTTTGCATCACTAAAGCTAGATAATTACCTTTAATTGTGGCATTTAAATAACCTAAAATAATCACTTAAAATTATAAATCGGTTATCTGATCTAGGGTGCAATAAAATGGAACCGCAAATAGTAAAATTCAGCTAATTTTTGAATCTTAATCAAAAGTACCATAATGTCGAAGTTTATTCAAATATAACTGCCATTAATTTTATAGTTTAAATAGTTATTAAAAGAAGATTTCCTAATTCTAACTGATATAAGAATAATAGCAACAAAAATCATCACTAGAACTATTCATCTAAAGTGCTTGTAAATCATCAAAAATAGAAATCTTAAGTTATCACTGTAAAAGAGAGCATTGTAAATGCTTATTTAAAACTTTAAATCTCTTAAGGAATTTTTAAGTTCTTTGGTTTGTATGGAATTCGTTTGGAGTAGGGATTTTTATCAAAAAAGAGATAGCAATTTATTAGGTTTTTAAAACTATTCCCAAAATTTTGAGTCTAGTTGAAGTTAATATTAAAGCGATTTACTCATCAACAAAGAAAAAACCTTTAAAATATTGGCAATACCAGTTCCCTGAGTTGAGGATATCTCTAAATGTATAAATTTCATAAATAAACGAAATAAATATATATATTTATATAGCAAAAGAAGGAAGAAATATCAAGAAGATAATTGATTTTACTCATATATTTTACAACATAAACTTAAATTATGTTTGAGATAAAAGGAAAAACATAATTTAATAATATTTAATTTATCGATGTTTAAAATTGTTTGTATATTTTGAATATCAAGAGGACTTGGTATAAGATTCATAGTTTTAAAGAATTAGATGACTTCGAAAGCTAAAATAAAATAAAAAATAAAATCATTACATGTTTCAGCAATGATATTTTCAAGATTTATGAATTAATATCAAATACTATTTCACAATTAAGATGTTTACAAATTTTCCCTTTTCAAAAACCTCTTCAGTCATAATAAATTTGGATGAAGATTACTAATGATTATCAAGACCTCTATATCTCAGGCAAGGCATTAAGTTCAGATACTTAATTTAATTCTATGTAAATCGATTTACACAAAAACAGAGTATCTCAATCAATGAACTTTACGACTCAACCAAATACCTAATAAAAGATCAGATATTTTAATAGATCAACTTATGTAGTAGTAGATTAAATAATCTTACGACCTCTAGCATTTTACTGAAAATAGTGTATTTTGAGTAATTAAATTTAATATACTTGCTTTAAACATTTTTACCTTGTAATAACCCAACCTCAAAAAATCCCTACAAATTAAAGCACTTATAAACCTCATTAAGGGGTTTTAATTAATCAAATCCAAACCCAGTCCAGGCAAAGGTTATGCCAAACAAGAGGTACTAGGAAGAAAGTGAAGAATCCTAATGCCAAAGCAGCCGTGGTTAGCTTTTGTTGGAATAAAGAACTGCATTTGAAATGAAACGAAGAAGTTGCGGTCAAAATGATCATCACTAAAGTAGAGGTATCGACAAAGACTTACTCGAAGACAATGTTAAAGATCAGCTAAATAATGTTCTACTACAATCTCAAAGAGCAAACTCAGGAGCTTTCGCAGCAAATTTTGGGTTGAGAAAGTTTAGCTAGTAACTTCAATTCTCGAATAAATTGATAAGTAAGCAAGATGAAATTCTTCAAAATCATTTAAATTAAGTCAATTAATAGCATGCTATCAGCACAAACCAATTAGAAAGTAGTTCATTGTACAACAACTTACCGTAACAATAAGTCCTAATGAATTAGTAGCAATAGGACAATACTTCTAGAAGATAGAGTAACGGTGATTATCAATAGCAAAAGTAGAACTTGAAAAATCCCAAAGATGAGATAGTCAAGTATTTCAGTATAATAATAAATCTATTTATAAACAGTATCATCAACTTGCATCCAATTTTTATTATAAGTACATCAAGCAGAGTAAAATGGATCAAAACGAATTGTTTAAGTAAGATGCCGAATACGAAGAAACAATTTAAAATCTAAAAGATTTCCTTTAGTACCTAGAGGATAAAAATATCATAAACTGTTAGAAACTTGAAAACGACAAAGAAGAAATGAAAAATTTAATAGATGATCTCATGAAATTGGATTTAAAGAAGTTTAGCAACAAAGAACCTGCTTAAACATGCAAGAATTCCCCATAACAAAGAAATAACAACAATAATTTCAAGCAAGAAGATGTAGTATAGAATCAAAATTATTAACCTTAGTAGTTTGAGAATAAGAGAAATTCAGCTGACTTTTTCTCTATAAACGGTAACAGAAATGAACAGTAATTAAAAAATTCAAGATCTTTTTTTATTAAGGTATATTTGAGGCTTATAAAGTGTTTGGCTAAGTTTTTTTTTATAAGAAAAAAAAGTGATAGTATCTAAATGTACTAAATTTGATATTGAACAGGCCTTCATTAAACAAAAGTCAATCTTTTCATAATTATGAAAGTTTTTAAAAACTAAAGTAAAAATCTAAAAGATATACATATTATTAAATAAATAATTTGTATATTAGTGCTTAAATTCGTTCTTTATCTATTTTAATTATTATCAAATGCATATAAAAATAAAATATTGTGGCTTTATTTTGTTCTTTGGAGCAAATTTAATGTACAGTACTATAGAAATACCAGTTGGTACATATTATGAGAAAATAATAATATATTTTGATTAAAATCTCAAATAAGCAAATTTATATATTAATATTAAATTATTATGAAGAAATTTGGAGATAAGATCTTCTCTCTATTAAAATCAATAGATAGCATGCAAAAGCTTATAGAGCAGCTTAGATTCGAGATATACTATATAGGATTTATAAGAAATTTATCTTATTTAATAAAACCAAAATTTTTTTAATAAAATTAATTGATATTAAGCTTGCACATTCACTTCTATCCTGATAAATCCCCAATTATTAACTATACTTAATTTACATCAATAATTTAAAAACTGATATTAGGTTTATGAATATGTTATAAATTAAAAGTTCTAGTAGCACTAAAATCAATAAATAAGCAAAGCTTTTTAGATTTAATCACCAAATACTCAAAATGACAAAAGATCCATCCCTAGAAGTAATCAAAATAATTCTTACAAGCATATAATATATTTATTAATTAAAGCACAAACTACCATTAAATTCACCAAATTAAGACTATAACTCAAACAGTAGATCTACCAGCATTGATCATACTCCTCAATCTGTGTAAACAAACCTCAATGGATAAAACATAGTATGCTACTATGCACCAGTCAATGTAAATGGCAATGGAAATGTAGTGAACACGAATTTCTCTATATTTCCTGCTAGTCAATCTTCAGCTATACCTACGTCCAAGAATTAATCGTAGTATAGTAATCACTATAATCCAAGCCAACAAAACAAGCAATTTAATTGCAGCCAAAAATTATTCAATATTAACAAGAATAGCTTTGACAGTGATGAACAGTTGGAAAACCTAAATCAAAATAATATTGAAATGATGGTCATGGAAGGAGGTAACAATCTAAAGAAAAGTTAAATGCTTCCCAATTAACAGCAGCCTATATTTTTCTAGCATCCTCCTAGTGGGAATCATGGGCATAAAAGAGTCAATTCAATTGGAATTCAATTTATTTATCTAATTTTAATTGGAAGTGGTCTGTAGTAGCCTAAAAAAGTTCAAAGCATGCTTATCACACCAACCAGTAATAACAACTTGAACAAAAAAATGAACTTTGGGTTTGCATAGTAATATAACTAAGGAATTAACATGCATTCTCAACCCTAATATGTGGCGCTTGACCACTAATAACACCCCCAATAATAAAAAGATTAGACTTATCTCAATGAAAAACATCAATAACTTAAGTTGAAACTCAGTAATGGCAAAGAGCAACTATAAATCCAATAATAGCAATAAATTTAAATGCAAGCACCTATATAACAGTAGCAGCATTTTCACTAGAGAAAGAATTCGCTGTTTTTGTAGTAACAGCTCTTTAATGCTGATGAAGATAATAACATACAACTGAGGAATAAGTTTTATCCAAATTAAGTATAACAGTAATAAAACCCTACAAACCAACAAGATTTCGATAATTTAATTTGTATTATTTTAAGATGAAAATGATACAGATGAGTCAAATTAAGCAATAGTAGTTTAACATAAATCAAGGCTTACTCATTTAATTTCAAGTTTATTTTGTATATTTATTATAACATTAATTTTAAAATACTGATAACTCATAGACGAGCCACTACAAATCTGATTTAACCAACAAACTAATCCTCATCTCAGTTACTGGCAGCTAAAATCTAAACTTTGCAAATGCCTCAATCTACCACAAATTAAATAGTAGCATCAAATGGCTAAGCAATATTTAATGATGATATTGGTTTGATTGAGGAAAGAGACAAGCTCATCAAGTATATCAAACTCTACACTTCAATTAAATAAGTTGATTTTTATTATTATTATTATTAATCAGTAAAAATTTAGAAATATAATAAATAATTTTCAAATAATTGGTAGTTAAAGGAATAATAATTTGAAGATCTTGAGCTCATTCGATATAAAATTAAAATTTGCTAGTTTTACTACTGCGAACTTCTTAATACCATAGCAGCATTAAGATCCATCAATTCGATAAAAGATAATTTTTTTTTAAAAAAAAGTTAACTCATCTTTGTTCAGGTGAACACAATACAGGAACGCAAATACTAAATCTAAATTAAATTAAATGATCAATATAGCAATTTTTTTACCAAAGTGATAAAAGTAAAATTTCATCTAAGAATACATTTTTTTAAAGAATATTACAATTAATTGCAAGTAAATGTTACTTATGCAATTTTTCATTATTTAATTGATAAATTAAATTATTATTACACATATTTAATTAGTTCAAAAAGACTAGAAATCCCATAGACTAGCTTAGACTACTATAAATTTATGAAATTAATAGGCAAGGGTGCTTTCGGAAAGGTAACTCTAGGCATCCACAAATTGACTGGCAAGCAGGTTGCAATTAAGACTGTAGATAAATCATTGATGCGTGACGAATACCAAAGAAAGAAGGTTTTGTAAGAAGTGCACTTACTCAAAAAAGTTAGACACCAAAATGTTATCAGATTGCTAGAAGTGTTTGAATCACCTAAGCACCTCTTGATGGTCATGGAATACGCTGGAGGTGGAGATTTACTCTAGTATGTCAAGAAGAGAAGAAGACTAGAAGAAGACGAGGCTAAGAAAATATTCAGACAAGTCGTATATGGACTTGCTCATTTAATTATAATAATTCATTAAACATATAATCTTTTCATGAAATTAATTTTAAATTGTCACTGTAGATCAGTACTACACAGAGATATTAAGCTTGATAATATTCTACTAGATAACGAAGGAGAAATAAAAATCTGTGATTTTGGTGTATCAAGAATTATAAAGAAAAACTAGAGGATAACTGAACAGTGCGGAACTCCAGCTTACATTGCACCTGAAATCATTTCTGATAGTGGCTATTGTTTTAAAAATTAATATTCATTTCAATTTAATATCAAATTTTTCGAATCTCACTTAATAAATAATTAATTCTATGAAGGATTCAGTGCTGATGTGTGGAGCTTAGGAGTCTTGTTGTATGCAATGCTTTGCGGAACAGTACCTTTCAAAGCCTAAAACATGCACGATCTCCATCAGATAATCACAAGCGGTAGTTTCTAATACCCCCCTTAAGTAGAGCCTTTACTTTCACAAGAATCAAAAGACTTGATAAACAAAATGTTGGTGCTTAACCCACTTGAGAGAATTTCAATACCTGAAATCCTTTCTCATCCTTGGATGATTACAAGAGATGAAATCAAAACCCCAAAACCCCTTAGTGAGGTTTATAAGTGCTTTGATTTGTAGGGTATAGTTGGGGTCTTATTGGGGTTAGTAGAGAAATTAGGTCAATTTGCAAAATGAGAAATAGAAATTAGCGAAATTTAGGGTCTATTTATGATGAGAAATATTTAGATTTACTGACTTAAGCTTAGGTATGGTACGAGTATTAATATAGATTAAGTCAAACCAGTATTGAATTATGCAGCTATAGCAAAGCTCTTACACAAGAGTGCCTCTACTGTTAGGTATCACTGCTTGCTAGCTGTTTAGCATTTTAATTCTGGTTGTTGAACGCATCCTGCAAGAAAATAAAAGTTCTCTCAGGCTCATATTGACTTCCTCTGCGACTCTAAGACTTTGAAGTATTGGGCACACTTTCCATTAGACTAGCGAGCTGTGATGTTTCATCGCAGGTTTCCTGACATGCTTATCTCTCCTTAGACTATAGCCAATATTTATAGAAGAAATGGTATTACTATCAAGACTGTCAACAGAGTGAAGAGAGTGATTGATTTTACAGTGCCATTTTATAGTAATAATTTAAACTATATATATGATTAAATGCAGAGAGCTATTACTAATAACATCAAGTTCATACACGCTGATGAAGCTGTATTCACCTTCAACACCTTTATTAATAAGTCTTGGTATAAGAAGTATGATAATATAGAAGTCTATGATTAAAAAGTGAAGGTAGTCACCCATGCAATTTTAGCTGGTATAGGTGAAGATTCAGGCCTAGAGAGTTATGTTATTCACCCTCGCTCTATTAAGCGAGAGTAGTATATAGAGTTCCTACATAAGCTCAGAGAGAAGTATAGTAACCAAGAGATCATCCTGTTTGTTGATAACCTCTCAGTTCATAAGACTAAGGAGTCTAAGAAAGCTTATGAAGAGTTAAACATAACTCCTGTATACAACGTTCCTTATAGCCCATAATTTAATGGAATTGAATTCTACTGGAGTTAAATCAAGACTCACTACAAGAAGCTGCTGCTGTATCATCTTATGCATGACTTGCCCATCGATACAGTAGACTTAATTCAAAGCAGCTGTAAGAGAGTGAGCGTAGATAAGACAACAGTTTGTGCGAGAGAGGGAAGAATGAATGTTTATAAATAAGTTTTAGATTTAAATGAATGAATAAATTCACATATTAAACTAACCCATAAAGGGGTTTGGCTTCTCTTTCTTCTCCTCTTCTTATGGCTTGCTTGGGCCCATATTTCTTCTCTTAGTGCCAGCTCCTGCATCTATGTTCATTTCATCTGGTTTTTAGACATCTTTATAAAGCCTCTTGCTCACCTCATAAATTGTCTGCGACTTTCTTTCTCTGTGAACCTTTGCATGCTCTTTCATAAGATATATACCAGTGCCAGATTTTCCTACAAAGTTATATGTCAAAGCTTACTTGAAAGATAAGGATGCTTCTTAAGTTCCTCTAGCCAAGCTGAGCTTATTAGAATGCCTTGCTTTTTCTAGTCTTCAGGAGAGATAGAATATCGTTTCTTATGTGCTTCTTCAATTATTTCTCTGAGATACTCCTCTTTTATTGTACCAAGAACACCAAAGAAAAAGTTCCTCTCTGGTAGTTTATTAGAGAGTTGTTTTCTTGGTAGGAAGGTAAACTACCACTTCCTCATCTTACATGGCATCCTCATAAAGATTAGTGACTGAAATCTCAGGGTAGTTTGGTATTTCTATCAACTTAATTTCAGTGTTTTTGAAGGCTTTCTTCTCATCACAGAGTATCGCTCTTAGAAATGAGATTTTGGTACCTTCCATCGTCGGAAGGAATAATCCAACTGTTTAAGATGTCAATAGTCGTCAAGTTATCTTACCATGTAAAGTTAAATATCGATAGAGATCTTCCTTACTTCTGAATCTTGAGATCATTTCTTGAGCCTCGACTCTTTTCATTTGATCATTGAGTGATTCCATCTTTGTTCCTCTTCCTATTAATGAATTTCAAATTATAATTTATAGACTTCTGGATCCTATTGTTTAAAAACTTACTATTAAATATGGGCATCTTATAGGAGGTCAACCCTGTAAAGATACGTGGAGAAAGTTCGCAGAAGCTGTAACAAACTTCAGAGATGGAGCTCCATTTTTATCAATTTAGTTCCATTAAATTAGTACTAAATTTGTTTAAATTTAATTAGTACCGGTACTAAATTCGTTTAAGTTTAATTGGTACCAATTTAATAGTACCAAAACTTAATTAGTACCTAGTTTTAATCCAGTGAGGTTTTAATGGAAAAGTTCCAATCTGGTTTAAAACTTAATTGGTACCAGTACCAACCTGAACTTTATCTGAGTTGGTACCAGAATCAAAATTATTAAGAGTAAAATTACGAAAATTATACTTATAAACTGAGTATAAATATGAAGTCTTAGAGCTTAGATCAAACCATCATTAATGCTGTTGCAACTCCTATATAGTCCAGATATAGCTATAGAGGTTTTAAGAGCTTTATAATAGAAATTTAAATTTGAATTTAAACATGGCGGTCAACTTAAATCGTAGAGCGGCACTTTTAGGAGCAGGTCAATCAATGCTCAACTTTGGCTCCACTAAAAAGCCTGAAATCATTTATGTTGAGAGGGAGGTAGAGCTAAGAGCTCTTGAATTTGAAGCAGAGGTTTTTATCATAGAAGTATTAAACCAGAGGGAGAGTGCAGAGATAGGGGTTTAAACTTAAATTGATTATGTTGAGGAGCTAAAAGAACAGCAACCAATCGAAAAGATAAAAACATATTAATGTGAAGACTGCTAGAATCATTTCTCAACTGAACAAAGCTTGAAGAGACACCTTAAAGAGGTACACTCTGGCAAAGCCAAGATCTATTTCAAGCATGAAAAGGTAGATGGTAGGTATTAGTGTACGACATGCATGAAATCATATACTCACTCAGCTAAAGTTAAAAGGCATATGCAAAAGCATCACCTCAGTGAGTTCTTGATTGAAGATTAAGAGACTAAAAAACTAGTGCCAGCTAAAAGAAAATCTAATACTCTTGAGTCATAAAGAGAGCAGCAAGAGAGACTCAAGAGACAGAAGCGATATGAATCGATGAACCAGCCAGCAGGTAATACAATTTTAGCATGCTTCTAAGCGAAGGCTATGAATATACCTGCATTAAATGCAGTTGATCTCAGCACTTGTATTGAAAACTACTTGAATATAAACGTGCCTGCAAAAGCAAAGCTCATAGTAGTTGATGAGTATGCATACAAGGTGTATCCATTCAGTTATCTTATTAAGAACCAACAGTATTAGAACGAGTTTGCTAATGAATACATGGTACTTAGAGAGGCCTAAAGAAAAGACTGCAAGAATTTGCTTAAGCTAAATGGTGTTATTTTAAGTTATGGTTTCATCGCATTAAGGCTAAAGAAATTTGAGATGACTCTGAGAGACTACCTATATCACAATAGATACCCTGATGATTTAAACGATATACTCTCAGATATGATTCAGGGTGTTAAGGAGTTGCATGAACTTGGATATGTTCATAGAGATTTGAAGCCTGAAAACGTTATGCTAAATCTCTGCCCTTTAGAAGTAGTGGTTATCGATTTCAATAGAGCTTTAAGATAGGAGATTGTCACTTTAGCACAGGTACTTGGTACTCCAGGTTACTTCCCAATAAGAGAGAAGTGGACTAATGGTTCTGTTTAATGGGATGTTTGGGCAGTAGCAGCAATAATATTAGAAAGTGACATGGAATGTATGTCTTACTTTGGTACAAAGCATGAAAAACAATCAATTAGCTTAGCTTAGAAGCATATAAAGTAAGAAGATGTCTGCGAAGAAATAAAAAGCATAGTAGAGATGATAATCGTGAGAGCTCCTTCATATCCTAGATAATCCTTAGATGACATACTTGAGCCACTATAGAGAGCAAGATTCATAAGATACAACAAAGACAAGCAGATTAAATTTGTTTGAATTAAGTACTCTAATACTCATTAAATATTCATTAAATTCGCATAAAAACTGTGTTTTCTCTACTAACCCCAATAAGACCCCAACTATACCCTACAAATCAAAGCACTTATAAACCTCACTAAGGGGTTTTGGGGTTTTGAATGGGCATGATGCTTGGAGAAGATGACATGCTTGATTTTGCAAATAGTAACGGCACTATGTTGAATAAGAGAGATATGTACACCCTTGGTGGTGGGTCTTCTTCTTTCCCATCTAATTAGATAAATGAAACATAAGGAAATAATTAGTAAGAGCCTGATATCAATCAAGTATTGGTTGATAATCTCTTTCTCTCCCCTTCATCTTTCAAAGCCATAATTTCATAAAAATAATCTATACTCATAATTTTTGTAAAAAATATGCTCTAACTAATTATAAATTAATTAATTTGTATTTGAAATTTGATCGCTTTTGTTTAAAAATGATCTTTATTATTTTTAGAATAAACTACAATATTTTTATATATTTAAAGCCAAACTGTCATACACAGACTACTGTGCAATAACCCAAGATTTCGCAACAATGCACATGAATGAAGAAGCTTTGCAAGTAATGGAAGGAATGGGGCTTCCAAGAAAAGTAGTTAGAGAAGGCCTCAATAAGGGTGAACTCAATCACGCTACAGCCACCTATAACTTGCTGGTTTTAAATTGATATAGTAATTATATTTGAGGGGATATTGTGACAAAATTATCAAAATGAAATGTTATGTTTATTTATTTTAATTAATTGATTAAAAACCAGGAGTAATTATTCTATTTTAGCAATGTGTTCCCTAGCCAAATTAGTATATTTGTTATTTGCGTAATTCAATGACTTTTATTATTTGTTTTATTAATTTTTCAACTTGATTTAATGCAGTAACAGCAAAATACTCAGCATAATAAGTTTAACTCTTAAGAAAAGTAAAAGAAATCATTATAATTAAAATAAAAAATAAGGAAATAAAAGAATCGTTATGAATTGGTATATTTCTATTATATGAATTAAACAACCAAATTAATCCTAAATAACGAGATTCTTAATAATTAATATTCATTCTCAATATTGATTTTAGAAAACTTATTAAAATATAATAATTTACGAAATTATCTGTTTTAAATTTGTTTTGAAAATTAAAATATACTCAGTAATTATTAAATAAACAAATAACCAATAAATTACACTCTAAACTTTGCCTTTACCTAAACCAAATTTTATAAATAAATATTTTCTTTATATTGATTTAAGAAAATAATAATTGAAATTGAGTATGAAAAGAGTAAGCATCAAGGAACTTATTCCTAAGCATAAAATAGTGATTGATCCCAGAAGACATCTCTTAGCGTAGCAAGTTTATGATCTAAATGATATTCAAGCCATTAAGTTTACCCATAGAGAGCCATAGAACTTCACTGATAAATTTGCATTAAGAAATAAACATTTATATAAAGGTTTAAATTACATCAATATCATCCATTTTGATATCACTTATTTATTTCAATATGTATAGCATTTTTATGAATGATTTATCATTGTAACCCTAATAATTTCAAATTATTTATTTTAGAATTTTTAAGTTATTATAATGATTATTGATAATATTGAGCTTAAAATAATTAAGAACTGTAGGTTTAATGGAAGTCATTATGAATGCTTTGACGGGGAAGGACCATCAGAAAAGAACTACTACATAATGGTATAACAGATTTATATTTCTTGAAGCACTAGGAATAGTTCCTGGATTTAAATTAATAGGGGGGTATAATAATTCTATGCAGAATATATTTTTAAAAAATGTCAAAATTATAAATCGGATAATTCCCATCACTCCCTATAAATACCAAATTCCATATCATACTTTTAATCCCTTTTTCTAAATAAACCCTTTCATGAAATTTTAGTTAAATGGCGTATATTGTCAAGCTTTTGAATATAATAAAAGGACTTAACAAAAAATTTTTATTTAAAGAAGAATTTTCTATTATTATTTAATTCTTTACTAAAATAAATCCAGATTAATTCTTAAACAATTTGTTTATAGTATATATTTTGTGCTCCCTAAACCCATAATAAATACCACTCAGTACCTCAAAGGGAGCTCGAGGTAAATATTAGCTATAATAGAAAATAATATAAGCATCAACAAAATATTAAAAGGTAGGAACAAAGAAGAATTAATAAGACTCAAATGAAAAATATATGTAACTTAAAAATCTATGTTTTAAAAACTAAATTATCAATCCTAATTATTATAGCAATTTTTTCTTTAATTGATATCTTTTTTTTTATGAAATAATTATAATATACAATTAGTAAATCTGTCATGTAAGTGAGGGTCATGAAAGAGTTCTAATTAAAATAATTGATTTTGTATTATTTATATAGTGAAATACTCATGGGGTGGGTAATTGAAATTTTTTAAAAACATTTTAAGCTTATAAAAAATCCTTCTACCCCATCTTAGCTCATCCCCAATACTTTTTATATTTCTTTATTCTTGAAATAAAAATTGTGCATTCATAAAATATTGTTAAGATTAGTAGCTGGCACTGCGAAGCATTTAAGATCTCTAAGTTCAATGAAACCAGATAGAGCCATGATACATTTATTATTAGAAGAAGCTGAAAATGAAAGGACTCACCTCTTTTTGTTATTTTTAAAAATAAAATGCCCAAATTTTTAATTTGTTCATGAATCTGAGGAAACCAGGCATGTTAATTAAATTTGGTATAGCGGCTAAACAATTCCTTCTCTGGAATATATTCTTTATTTCATATTTGATCAGTCCTTATTATGTGCATAGATTTGTTGGCTATATGGAAGAAGAATCTATCTTTAACTATACTATGTTCCTTAAGTATAATAAATCTTACAATAAATTAAAAACCTTTATTTAACAATATTTTTGTTAGCTCTATTTATAAAAAAACTTTGTTCATTAATTTATAAATAGACAGTGGAAACTTGAAAGAGCTTTAGAACATGGAAGCACCTTAGCTGGCTAAGGATTACTATAACTTACCCGCAGATGCTAAATTCAGAGACATGGTGCTTTCTATAAGGGCTGACGAGAGTCTTCACAGAGAATTCAATCACTACTTCTGTGAACTCAGTAAGAAGGACGAAGTAGATAAGTTAAATGTAGATGATATAAACCTAGATGTTTCGCATGTTAGATTTCAAGAAAATCCTGAGCCTACTAAGTGAATTGGTTTTAATAGATTCTAGAAGATCTATTTAATTTAACAAATTAAAATTCTAAATATAGTTTGAATGATAATGCATAAATTATCACTAACATACATTGAATTAATAATCATTTTAATATTCATTGATTATTTCAGTAAGCTTGAATAATAGTATGCCTTAATTTTCTAGAAGAAATAATTGATAAATATAGAATTTTGTCAAATAGTAAATGACTCAGTAATCTCGACTAAATTTAATTAGCCTGCTTTAAATTTAGTATATAATTCTTAAATACAAAAGCTACTATACATTCTTAGCTCAAGAACGATCAGACATAAATGAAAAGAGTCAGCATTAATTAATAATGTGGAATTTTTATTTGATAAATTAGAAATTTAATATGATTCATCAATTAAATTAAATAAATTAAGGAGCTAATTCCTAAGCACAAGATATCAATAGATCCAAGACGGCATTTACTAGCTCAGCAATCAATTAATATTAATAATGGGAAATTTAATATAAAAAAATAAATATGAAATTATTTTTTATAAATGGTACAACTTAAATGACATTCAGGATGTAAAGTTTACGCACAGAGAACCACACAATTTTAGAGATAAGTTCGCACTTAGATGGATTGGAGGTCTTCGCTTATTTGTTGACGCACTTACAGGAAAAGATGCTCAGAAGAGAGATGCTAAGACTTGGTTCAATAGAATGGTCTTGCTTGAATCAATCGCTCCCATACCTGAATTTTATATATATACTTCATTACTTTTTCATCGATAACAATCAAGCACTTTTTATTTTATAATAAAGTGGATTAGTCGTAGGTACTGCAAAATACTTTAAGAACTTGAAAGACATGAAGACAGACAGAGCCTTGGTACATTTCATGCTTGAGGAATCAGAAAACGAAAGAACTCATCTTTACTTGTGGTTGAACTATTAAAAGCCAAAATTCATTTCAAGAATGGGCATCGCATTCAAACAAATTGCTTTCTGGAATGTGTTCTTCTTGACCTATATCTTTAGTCCCTATGTTTGTCACAGATTTATGGGCTATCTTGAAGAAGAAGCTATATATAATTATACTATGTTCCTCAAGTATAGCTAATAAGTTAATAATGGCAAATATTAAATCCATTCTATTTTACATTTCAATTATAGATAGATAATGGAAACTTGAAAGAATTATAGAACGAACCGGCACCTAAACTCGCAAAGGATTACTATAACTTGCCTGAGGATGCTAAATTCAGAGATATGCTCCTGGCCCTAAGAGCAGATGAAGTAGTTCACAGAGAATTTAATCATTACTTCTGTGAGCTTTAAAAGAAAGATGATGTAGATTTATTGAACGTTGACGATATAAATCTTGATACTGCTCATATTAGATTTTAGGAGAATCCTGAACCCACTAAATGACTAAAATAGCAAATTTTTGTTGATAAATTAATAAAAACTTCACAACATAAATGTTTTAACATTAATAATTATTTAAACCAACTAGATTTTTTGTTAGAATATGCTTCTATGACTATAAATAGCGGAAGAAAATGTAATTTGTAATTTATTTTTAAAAAATAGCAAAGCAAACAAAACAATGAACCAATTTATATAGAAAAAATCAAAACTAGTGGACCTACTACCAAAACTTAGGATGACTCTCGATCCAAAGAATCATTTAATGCCTCATCCAATTTACTAATTAAAAGATATTGAGAAATTAAATTTTACTCACAGAAAACCTGCTGATTTTACAGATAGATTAGCATTAACAACTGTAAAGAATTTTAGAAGACTATTTGATTTATTGACAGGGTACAACTAAGACCGATACTCTGGTAGGCTGTGGTTAAATAGAGTAATTTTCTTAGAAACTATTGCTGGAGTACCAGGCATGTGTGGAGGCATGACAATCCATCTTAAAAGTCTTAGAACTTTAAAGCCAGATAGAGGGTTTATTCACTATTTGCTTGAGGAAGCTGAGAATGAGAGAACTCATTTATTCTTGTTTATGAACTACAAGAATCCATCTTATCTATTTAGAGCAATGATAGCAATGGGGTAAGGCGTTTTCTGGAATTTTTACTTTCTATGGTACTTAATCAGTCCAAGATTTTGCCACAGATTTGTTGGCTATTTGGAAGAGGAGGCTGTCCACACATATTCAATTTTCTTGAAACAAATGGATGCTGGGTATCTACCAGAATTCAATGTATAAGCTTCAAAGATGGCGAGAGACTATTATAGTAGGAATACATTCGAAATTGGAATTTAAAATTAATTTAAATCGAAATCGTGGCAGTTAAAGGTGTCCAATTTAAAAGATCTTGGGCTCATTCAATAGAGAATTCAAAATTAGCTGGACTTTACTATTGGCGGTACTTTTTAATTGCATCGAAGGAGCGAGATAACTCTATTTTAATTAAGCACCTCTAAAATCAATAAAATATACCCTCACATTAAAGTGAAGTAATCTCGCTCCCTCGATGCAATAAAATAGTACCGCCAATAGTAAAGTCCATTAATTTTGAATTCTCTATCAAATGAGCCCAAGATTTTTTAAATTGGGCGACCTTAACTGCCACGATTTTGATTTAAATTAAATTAAATTAATTTTAAATTCCCAATTTCGAATTTATTCCTACAATATTAGTTATCTGATGACGCAACATTCAGAGACATGGTCCTTTCAATAAGAGCTGACGAAAGCGTTCACAGAGAATTCAATCACTATTTTTCCGATCTCAAGCCTGATGAAGAAATAGAAAATTTGCAAGTTTATGTCACTGAAGAAAATGACGAATAAGTTTAAAATATTAAATTAGATGAAGAAATTTCCAAAATTAATTATGACTTGTTTGTTAGTTGTTTTGTAGAATAAATATAACCAGATAATTAATATACTATTATACAGAACATTACTTATTAAGAATACTTTTAATTTTCAAAAATAAGGAAGTTGAATTTAAACAGGAGACAGAAAAACCTTTTTGACGGATGAATTTTAAATCATGAATCAAAATTTCGAATATATAAATGCTATTAGGCTTTATTTTTTAATTATTATAACCAGATTTCTTTCAGAATTCAAATTTACAACATTAAAACAATTAATGATGATTAAAAAAATAAAGTTAAACTTTAAATTAAGATAAATTTTGATTAATTATAATTTATCCATGATGGAGAAGTTTACTTCTATTTTATGATTTTTTTAATTTTATTTTGCAATGTAATGATTAGAAAGCCTTTAATATGAGAATTAATTAAAATATTTTTGTATAGATTGAATTACAATTTTATTAAAATGTTGCAAAATAATCAAAAAAAATGAAAAAAATAATTTCTAATTATACTTATCAAAATAACATAAGTAAACGATTTTTATTTTGAGAAAAGCTTTTAATTTTTAATATTATTAAGATAATATAATAATAAATAGAAATTTACAAAAATCAATGAATTCTAAACAAAATATTGAGTAATTTTTAATAATAAATTTTAATTCAATTATAATTGCCAATATACTAACGTTTTTGTTATGCTTTTTATTTTTTGTTTTTTATTAGATTAGTTAATTAAGATTTATTATTTAATGAATATATAACTTGGATATAAAACACAAAATTATACTATATTGTAAAATTACCTTAAATAAATAAGTCAATTTTAAAGTTTATTAAATATTGGATTAAGATATTTTCAATTGGATATAATGATTGATTTAAAGCTATTGTTTAACTCCCTTCCTAAACCGAGATACCACTACCTACTGTATAAAATACTCTATTTATAAGAAATAATTTTATCTACAAGTTGTGAATCTAACTCATTCAAGACATTCTAGGGCATGAAATTAAAATATAAACAGTTTTCTTATGGATTTCACTAATCCATCATTATTTATTTTTAGACACATACAACTATTAAATAAAGTTTTAATATATTTTAATTTCATACTCTAGAATGTCTTGAATGAGTTAGATTCACAACTTGTAGATAAAATTATTTCTTATAAATAGAGTATTTTATACAGTAGGGAGTGGTATCTCGGTTTAGGAAGGGGAGGTGAGTCTCAGTTAGAACAGCTATTCATTATAAACATTGTGCTCATAGAAGAACTGTTTCATAAAAATTAAAGATATTTTAAATCGAAAAATATAAAATCTAATAATTTATATTAACAATTTTACCTACCATTTACAATAAATGTTATTTATTTAATATTTCCCCCCCCTATAAACATAATACTGTAGAATTTGCAGTTTGAATCCTTTTAAAAAATATTAAATATGTAAAATATAATTAAATACTTAATACATTTATTATTTAAAATTGAAAAATAGCTATTTAATTTCTCTATAGTGAGGAATTATGTGGATAGAAATATAGGATAATAAGATGATAAAATCAAAGATAATAGGAAACTTCAGTTATAATAATAATTGAAATTGAGGTAGATAAATTCTTATTAACTTTTAAAATCTTATTTATTGATAATATCCATATTTTTTAAACAGATATACTCTGATTACGTCAACTTTTAATCTATTACATTTAATAAATCATAATATTTAATAAAAAAGTACTTCCTAAAATAAATTTTGTTTTCTAATACAAATGATAATGAAAATTAACCGTTAATAGAAAACCTTAAGCTGATCATAATATTTAAAAATGAATAAAACAAATTCTTTTTTAAAAAAAAGAATTATTCTTTTAATTAAGAATAATTATTATGATATGAAGGAATTAATTTTTAAGTAATAAGTATAAAATTAAATATTTAACACAATTAATCACAAAACACTTTAACTTTTCCTATATAACAATGCCACATTGCAAAAGACTAGTAGAGCTTCTACCTAAGCATAAAATGGTTATCGATCCAAGAAGCTACAAAATGGCTCATCCTGTTTATTCCATGTCAGATATTGAATAAATTGCAGTCACTCATAGAAAACCAGAGCTATTCAGAGATAAATTTGCTTTGAACCTGATTCGATTTATGAGGACTTCCTTCGATATTGCCACAGGCTACAATGAGAAATAAATGACTACATAAAAATGGTTAAACAGAGTGATTTTCCTTGAAACTATTGCTGGGGTTCCAGGCATGGTTGGAGGAATGGCGAGACATCTCTAGAGTCTTAGATCACTCAAACCTGATCATGGATGGATTCACAGTTTGTTAGAGGAAGCTGAAAATGAAAGGACACACCTTTTTATTTTCTTGAAATTGAAGCAACCTACAGCACTTTTCAAGCTTATGATAGCAGCTGCCTAGGGTATATTCTACAATTTATACTTTATAAGTTACCTCCTCGCTCCTAAATATTGCCACAGATTTGTTGGCTACCTTGAGGAAGAGGCTGTCCATACATATACTGTCCTTCTAAAGCAAATTGATAACGGTAGTCTCCCTGAGTGGGCAGAGATGCCAGCTCCTCAAATGGCTAGAGAGTACTATAAGCTCTCAGAAAACGCAAAGCTTAGGGACGTTATCTTATCAATAAGAGCAGATGAAAGCATTCACAGAGAAGTAAATCACTACTTCACTGACCAAGAAAAAGAGGAGAGAATGGAAGCCGAGGAAATAATAATTCTTACTAAAGCATTCAATGAATTTCAATAATAGCAAACCTTAGTGAAAGAACTTAGCAAATGAAGTCTCTCTAACTAATGAATGAACATTTTAAAACAAGCGTGTTTATGGTAGATTTTTACACTCTACTAATCTCAACTTATTTTAAATTTAATGAACATAATGATAATATAAATTCTGACCAGTGGCTGGAATTAATCACTAATAAACTTATTTAAAGCTTAAAATTAATTCTGATTTGAAATATATTTACTAACAAAGGATAATATTTTTAATTTAATTTTAACATATGGCTCAAATTTTCTCTTTAAATCCGAAAGAATTGGAGAAGAAAAAATAGCATGTCTATACTTAGAATAGGAAGTTAAGTAAAATTGTAATATGTTGAATCAAATAAAACATAATTTTCAATTAAGCTTGTTTATATATTTCATAAAAGTCAAGTTAAATAAAGTCTTTCTTGTGCATATTATTATTGATCTTAATGTCTTCTGATGAAGCTAGTCGAAGTTTTTTAAAACTTAAAATATTCTCGATCATGATTTATGAATTCCAAGAATTATGTTAAGATGCTGTTGTAAAGAATTCGGTTTATCTTTAAAATACTGATTTGGCCTGACAACCTTTAAAATAATTGTCAGGCCTGACAATCTTATAAATAATTGTCAGGCGAGGTAATTTTAGATATTATGTTCCAAAAGTAATTAAGAGATATAGAAAAGGATTTAGAACATTGTTCTAAGTATCCCTATTAAATATAAAGGGTCCATCAATATCATATAAGATATTCAAATAGGCACCCTATAAAAGCCATTTGGACTTTATCTAAAACCAAAAGGAATTAACAATACTTAAAAGGAAACTAATAGTAAAAAATAGAAAAATAAGAAAAGCAATTATATTGAAAGTCAAAAAAGTAAATTTTAAATCATTGATACTGATTATACTTAAAACAATTAAAAAAAAATGGGGGCCTGACAATTATTTAAAAGGTTGTCAGGCGAAGAAAATAAAGAAAATATAAATATTAACAAAAAAAAATATTAAAGCAAGAATATGCAATAATATTTAAAGGAAAGTACAACTTACTTGACTTGTATGAATTCTCAACGTTTATTGATTAAATTGAGTTGAAAATTATTCTTATAGGCATTTAGCCTAGAAAATATTTAATAAAGCAGTTTATTAGAAGTATAAATATATTTTAGATTAAAATTTATAGATATTACTAAAGTCTGTGAAATATTAATGCAAAAAGTGAAATACTTTTCTATGGATTTATAAATTTAATAATGGTAATTGAGAAAAAAAATAATATTTAATTTAAAAAAATTCTTTCAATTAAATTTAGGTAATAATATGATATAGAATTTTAATTTTCTTACTTTTTAATAAAATGTTTTCATTAAAAGTATGTTTAAATATAATTTGGCTATTTTAATGATATTTTTTATTTTATATAAATTAATAACAAATAACTCTATTGAAGAGATATTAATTTATCATCTAGAATTAAAATGAGTATATAAATCATTTATTACTAAGGGATTTTTAATATTCATTCAAAAATAATATCTTAAAATATATTTTTCCAAACATTTTGGCAATTTTATTGATTTTTTTGTATATAAAAAACTTAAGTAAACTCGTCTATTAAAAATTTCTTTTAATTAATTAAATAATTTTAAAATGTTTATTTTGAACCAATAATAGTTATTTTCTATAAAAGAGTTGAAAAGATATAGATCGGAGTGGTCTAAACCATTCCCCTGGGATCAGGAGGTTGATATCGCAAACCAAGCAATATTTGGGAATGAAATCTTCAGGGAGAACTAAAGAGAAATTATCAATGCAACTAAAAGCCATAAAGATGTACTAGCTCTTATCCCCACAGGAGGTGGTAAATCTTTGACTTTCCAGTTATCTGCAGTCACTGATGAAGGCGTAACATTGGTAATCATGCCTTTGCTCAGTTTAATCGAAGATAATTTCAGCTTCGTAGAGGATTTAGGAATACCAGCCTGTAACCTTTCTTCACCAAATTAGAGTCAAAAAGAGGAAAGAAGGGTCTACTAATGCTACAACGATATCAAAAACGTTGTTTATAAACTGGTATATTTGACACCGGAGAAGTTAGTGAAGAGTCCTGGACTTATGAGCGCAATGGATCATCTTTATGCAATTGGGAAGATTGATCGATTTGTAATTGACGAGGTGCATTGTGTGAGCCATTGGGGTCAAGATTTCAGAAAAGATTATTTGCATTTAGACATGCTTAAGTAACGATATCCTAAAGTTCCATTGCTATGTTTGACAGCAACTGCTACTCTTAAAGTCAAAGATGATATTCTAAAGAGATTAGGCATCAAAGATAAAATTAAAATAACACAGTATTATATTCTTTTTAAATTTTAAGTAACATAAAATAAGATGCTAAGCTGTTTCAAAGTTCATTCAATAGAACTAACTTACTTTACGAAATCAGAGATAAGAAGCAATTCAAAAATGTTACAGAAGATATAGTAAACATGCTTCGAACTAGATTCAAAGGAAAATGTGGGATTATTTATTGCATCTCTCGAAAAGAATGCCAAAAGCTTTCAGAAATACTGAAAAGAAACTATCATATTAAGTGTGACTATTATCATGCCGAAGTTTCATACAATCAAAGAAAGGATATTTAAGAAAGATGGATGAAGAATGAGATATAAATCATAATCGCCACTATTGCCTTTGGAATGGGTATCAATAAAAAAGATGTGAGATTTGTTATACATTACTCAATGCCTAAAAGTTTAGAAGGTTATGTATAAGAATGTGGCAGAGCTGGTAGAGACAAAAAAATACAAATTTTACTCCTGCTTAAAGTATGAAGATCAGTATATCAATTAAATAAATAATCTAAGCATGAATTTGTTAACTAATTAGTTGAACATAACATGTATATCACTATATTCAAAGGTTTTAGAATGGATTACCTGGACCAAAACCTTAATCTCCAACCTTTTTCATTAAATCTTAAGGAGGAGATCCTAATTCTTGTAGCTCGGCTAATTTCTCAAATACTAAGGTTTCATCAGCTGATTTATTATTTTCATAGATGTTGCAAATCTCAGTGATTTTATCTAGCTGCTTATTGTATCTTTCTAAGTCTTCTTAGTTAACAGTTTGCCAGTTTTCTTCAAGCCATTTTGGATACTCGTCTCTTAATGTTTTCATTGGTTCATATAAAGTGTCTTTCTTTATAATTTCTTGGACAACAGACTCTAATGCAGTCTTCATCTCCTCGTTATTTTCAGTGTCCTTCATAAAATCTGAAAACTGATTCATTAAGCTATCGAATGCTCCTTCTTATGCAGATGGGTCTCCATTTAAAAGATCTTTTGCAAATGTATTAAGTAAATTCATGAACATTGGGTCATCCCCCATCCCACCAAGTCCTTCAAGATTTGGCATGCCCTAGGGTCCACTTGTTGAACCTGCTGCACTTTATGGACCAGCTCCAGTAGAGGGTTTTGGAATTTATTATTACTGCTCTTCCTTTGAAATTTTATCGAAATCTTAAAACATTTGATTGCAAGCTAGTAAGAATGGATTGCTATTATCTGTGCTCGCAGCATTTGTTCCTTAAGTATTTTAGTTTGATCCTGATGCAGTTGTTGGTCCTCCGAAACCACCCATACCTTCAAGACCTCCAAGACCTTCAAAAATTTTAGAATCTAAAACTATTGAATTTTCTTAAGATTATAATTTGAATTTTTATGATATCAAATAAGAAAGAATTTAAGTTATTATCATTTGAATTTTTCTGTTAATTTCATTTTGAATAACACTGATTAAAAAAACTAGGAAAATATTTATATTTATAAATAGAAACTTAGAGTCGATTTTTAATTATATATTTAAATATACTTTCTATATAATATACAAAATTATCGGCATTATATTCTTCTTTATCTATTTCTTTCTGTCATAAATATAATCAAGTAATCCTTTGATCAAAACTTATGGCGTCCTGAGATTTTATAAATTTTTGTGAATTATAAATTTATAAAATGGTAGTTTCTTATATTAAATGCAAATAAATTAATTAAAAGTAATAAATAAGGGAGAAGTTTGTTGGCATTTATTATAAATGATTTTTACTAATTTTACATTAAATTTATTAAAATAATATTATTACAAAATAATTTAAGTAAATATATTTGCTTTTTATAGTCGTTTTTTAGAAATTATTATTCTTCGATGAATTAATTATTAAGTATGAATAAATTATGTTTAATTGGCTTAAAATTATATTAAAATATAGTATAAAAATGAAGTATTGAGAAAAATTAGAATTAATTGAAATGAATCATTTTAAATATATAATAAAATCTAAATATTTATGAAATAAGTTATTTCAGGAAGTTGGAAATAAAAATTTGTGAAGTTATATTAAGTTTTATCACCCTATTAAACTTCCCTAATATTATTTTTATCAAAGCATAAACCAGGAAACTTCCTGCCCATAAATAGGTTTTAAATAATCTGGGACATCTGCGCCTGCACTTCCTGCTCCTCCACCAGGATTCATTTGTTTCATAACCTCTTCGAATAGTTTCTAAGCTTCTGCCATTTCATTTTCATTCATATTTAACTTACTGAAATCAATATCTGATCCTAATCCTAAATCGTCTTAAACTGTAGCATTAGCAGACCCTGAGGCATTATTGTTATTTTGCTATTATTACTAAAATACAATTGAATTGGTAAATTATGAAAATAAAAATACAACGGTAATTATATATAGTCTTAACTGCCACTGATTTAGTACACTTTTAATGCTAATTTGATTTACAAAAACATTAGACTCTGTTCATTGATTACAACTGCCAGTCTATTAGTCTATTGGTCTATTATATAATTAATTTTAATATTAAAAGTTTTTATTAATTAATTAAATCATTTAAACATTAGACTCTTAGACGACTAGACTCTACTCTATAGTTATAGCAATCAGTCTACTCGCATTTTCAAATTAGACTTTTAGACCATTAGACCAAAGTCTGAGAATTGGGAGAGAAGTTTAATTAAAAGAGTGATTAGACTTTTAGACTATTAGACCAGGGAATAAAAAGATAGGGCAGAGTTTAATAATGTGATAAGTAATATATAAATGCCTTTTAATTAATATTATAAAGTATGAGCAATAATGGCAGAGAGGTTGAGAGTGCAGCTTGCTAAGTTAGTGATGCATCTTCAGCTGATACTACAAGTGAATGGTTGCTAATGGAAATGATGTCATTTATCGAATTTGATGATTATGAATTCGTTGCTGGTACTATCTTATTCCCAGATAGTGTAACAACGTACAACGAGGCCCATTTGTATCAACCATCTTACATGTATGCCGCTGATACAATCTTCCGTTATCTTTAACTTACTGGTTCAGCCCTTGGAAGCTCATTCACAGATGCTGAAGGATATGAAATCATTCTTGATGGTGATATTACAGAATAGAGTGTTCAACAAATGTTGCTATTCGACGAAAACTACAAAGTGTATGCTGCTATGTTTACCGATGATATTTGCTACATTATGAAGCACAACGTTACTGCCGCCGTTCCACTGATCTAACTTTATTCTTTAACTTTTATTGGAGGCACGTCAATAGTTGATAAGCTTGACAACTTTGATCTTCTCTATTTGGGATCATCATTCATTGTTGTCCTAGAATTAGATTACTCTGGTGGTCCCCAAATTGAAGGTGCTGATGGATTATACTTTCACTCAATTGAAAGACTATCTATGGCATTCACTTCTAAGATCAGATATGATAGCTACCACGGTCCTTTATCAGCAGGTAGAATTGCCTTCATTGAAGCTCTCTCTACCTCACCAAATTACGTACAGAGATTATTTCACCTATGTCAGAAATGTTCCAAGTTTAGGTAGCGCGGTACTAATGAAGTCTTAAGTCAGTAAGTATGCTCTAATGTACTCAAACGACAACATGTTAGATTGCGACCAAGTAGAGTATTAGCTTAAAGCACATTAGACATTGGTCTTCATTAAACTACCCATTCAGCAGCTGTTGATGCCATTAGGTCTGATTTCACCATTCCTCTATGGATCGCTATCTTGATACTACTGTCTTACATTTTATTCTCTTTAAAAATGCAGATGACATTGCTGCACTCTCAACCTCTCTGCCATTATTGCTCATACTTTATAATATTAATTAAAAGGCATTTATATATTACTTATCACATTATTAAACTCTGCCCTATCTTTTTATTCCCTGGTCTAATAGTCTAAAAGTCTAATCACTCTTTTAATTAAACTTCTCTCCCAATTCTCAGACTTTGGTCTAATGGTCTAAAAGTCTAATTTGAAAATGCGAGTAGACTGATTGCTATAACTATAGAGTAGAGTCTAGTCGTCTAAGAGTCTAATGTTTAATTGATTTAATTAATTAATAAAAA
The DNA here is from genome assembly GCA_000711775.1 of Oxytricha trifallax. Taxonomy (NCBI): domain Eukaryota; phylum Ciliophora; class Spirotrichea; order Sporadotrichida; family Oxytrichidae; genus Oxytricha; species Oxytricha trifallax. Next base: position 54,471 of record ARYC01000218.1, on the reverse strand, counting down.
CTTTTAATATTAAAATTAATTAATATAATAGACCAATAGACTAATAGACTGGCAGTTGTAATCAATGAATAGAGTCTAATGTTTTTGCAAATCAAATTAGCATTAAAAGTGTACTAAATCAGTGGCAGTTAAGACTATATATAATTACCGTTGTATTTTTATTTTCATAATTTACCAATTCAATTGTATTTTAGTAATATTGTAGAAGTAATGCAGATTTGGAAAAAATACATCTAAAATCAATTAATTAGCTAAAGATAAATATGCTAAATTTACAAATCTAGATAATTGAAATTCAAAATCTATTGGACTGTAATGCCTATAATATAAGTATAATGAAAAATTTTAATTTTAATTTTATAAATTCATATGTAATGTTTTCCAATAATATTATTGTGGCTATGGCTGAGCTTAAGGCTTTTTCTATACATATTATTAAATTAGAAAGTTAATTGCTAGGTGGTACCAACCACTTAGGACTTTCTAATAGAGCTTTCTACTACACTAAGGCCTATCGAGGGCAGATAGGGGGTTGCTGGGCGCAATGCATGAGGGGCCAGTCGGCGGGGTTCAATCTGTCAGCATTCACTCTTCGAGTGAGCTGGATCCTAAGATTTCCCTGCATTAGATGAGTTACCTGGCTTGAGTTCAGTTTCCTAGGTAATAGGGAGCAGGATGAAGGTACGCTCTGCCTTCAAAAGTGAGAAGACGAAAACCATTGAAGCCAACGATAAGGATTTTTCTCCCACACCGGGTTAGGGTACTGAAGCTACCACAGCGAAAGGACAGGGATTACGTTTCCCAGCAGCGGTGGGACCGGTAAGCGTTTTTCTCCAACTTCTTTTTCCTGGTTGAATCTTGCAAGCTCTGTCCGGGTTATAACCAGACATCTTGATTTCGGGAGGAGACTAGGTGATAGCGAGATTGGTTTTTTCGGAGTTTTCTACTTCAGGACTGCCACGTCACGGAATTTGCCACGTCAACTCACTCAGATACGTCTACGTCACGACTAAGATTGATGGTTTGATTTTAGTATTAAACAGTGATATGTTAAAATTTATTTGATTTTAAATCATTCATCATCAGGCTTTTTCTGATTGAGCTACTGTGCTTATTGATCAAGAATGGAATCGAAATCGTCATCGTCTATCGCAGCGTCTTGTTTCTATTAATTTTGCTTATTACTTTCCATTTTTAAATTATGATTAATTAATTATTAATTAGATATGGGAAATGACATAAAACACACTCACTACTGTTATTGACTTATGATTATTTGTATGTTAAAATATTAAAAATTAAAGTTTAATTAATTAACGAGAGTTCCTTAATAGTCTCACAAATTGATTCGCTTATGACAACCCACTCTCTTTATATATATGTTTTATAAATCAACTCCTCTAGATCAGAACTTGATAATCTTCTTTGATTTCTTTGAAAACACCTTTTTCTTTTCTTTTTTCACTGGGTTTGAAGTGGCAGCTACAACTGGAGTTTACTTCTTCTTTTTTCCAATGCTAAGTTTGCTCTCTAACTGCATGATATCATCAATTGAGTAGTCCTTCTTGGCTTTTGATGTTACTACCACTGGGGCTACCTCTTCCTCGCTGCTCTCGTCTTTCAAAATTAAAATATAAAATATTTAACCTATAAAAATTTCAATATAAATTACTTAAAAATAACTAAATTTGGGAGGAAAGTTATTTGGCCGGACTTTTAATAAATTAAATATAGGGAAATTTATTGGCAAGTATATTTTTTATTTTCTAATTAAGCTTAATGGCATCCATATGTAAATTTAATTTATGTTTTATGGTATTATGTTTGATCTGCTTCAAAACCAAAAATATCTTTATTAAATTGTCTAATTTTTAAAATGAATTTATGTAAAAATGATATCTTACTTCTTTCATATTAGAGAAACGATTTTATTTTATTATCTTGAAATCTTAAAGGATGATTAATTTTTATCATAGCAATTAATGTGCAAGAGAATTATTAGATATAAAACTTTATCTAATTCATAAAAAACCAGATATTAAAATTTTCCAACAAACTACCCCCAATTTTAACAACTTTTCGTTTAATAATATGTTTATATTGGAGGCAATGATTCTTTTAATTAATTTAATTGGTAAGTCTTCCATATCTTGATGATTTTCTCTTTCAATTTCTTCTCTATCTAACTCTTCCTAAGTCTTTACAATTGATTCATACTTGGACCTCTTGGCAGTGGCTGAATGCATCTTTCTGAAATTGTACATTCCAGTCCAGCCTCCCTTTGCCATCTTGTGAGATCTGAAGTCCATGATGTTTGGCTTAGCAATTTGTGGGAAGATAGCTTATGGATTCTTTGGCTCAACGAAAGCGTTTGGCTTTATAGCAACTAATACAATTATGTAAGATTTTATGTAAAAGGTATTGTAGTAATATGTTAGAATTTCGCAAAATAAATTCTAATCAAGTTAATAATTATTCTAATTATGAACAGTTAGCTTTGTTTAATCCTATAAAAAATAACAGGAGCTGTACAGTATAATTAAATTTATTATAATTTAGTTATTTTTTTCTGCTGTTTTCACATCACTGAGTGAGGTATATTAATTTTGATTTGTCTTAAATTCAACCAAACAAATCACTTGAATTAAAGTAAATTTAAGAGGATATGAAATTACAGCCAATAAAAATTAGCATTTAAAATCTTAGTTTATTAAGTATTGAACATATTATCAAAGTTTGAATTTAGTTAACTATCACTAGTTTTATTTAATTTATAATTAATTCAATTACTCAGATTAGAATGTATTCAAACATTAATATTTCAGATAATACTATTTGGTAATTGTAAATCTTAGTTATAAAGTAGTAATTCTATTAGTTATTTTATCTTTACTTACAATCTGATCTCAAGTCATAGTATGGGTTGTGGAGTCTGCTGGCAATCTTTTATTAATCAAATTTGCCTTGAGTCTCGTGAAAGTGCTCTCTTCTTGCGGTTCTTAATCTGCGCTTTACCTTTGATCTTAATCCCTTTGCCATATTTTGATATATTCTCTTTTATATTTATTACCAATTTATATTTCACCCTATTTTATACATTAAGTTTCATTCAAGGGTTATTGAATTTATATGAGGCTTAGTACTACACTGCAAATTAAGGGATGTATTCCTTAAAAAAAAAATGTAAGATTAATTGATTAAATATACTGTTAAATTAAATACAAATTTGCTATGAAATTGGTAAATTTTAGATGAATCACTCTCAAGCACAATTGTCATAGAATTTATTTACTAGGTAGTCTTTAAGTAGTATCATTTATTAGCATTCTCTTGCATTTTAGTTTGTTCTCTATCAACCACTTGCACCTCTTCGTAATCCATCTCTTGATTTGGCTTTAAGTCAGCAAAACGATGGTTAACTTCTCTATGAATACTTTCATCAGCTCTTATAGATAATATCACATCTCTAATTTTTGCGTTTTCGCTTAGATTGTAATACTCTCTTGCATTCTGTGGCGCCGGTAATTCAGACCACTCTGGGATTGACCCATTATCTAATTACTTCAGCATAACAGTATATGTGTGGACAGCTTCTTCTTCAAGGTAGCCAACAAATCTATGGCAATATTTGGGGAAAAGCATGTAACTTATGAAGTAAAGGTTATAGAATACGCCCTGTGTGAGAATAATTGCAGCCTTAAAAAGTGGTGTGGGTTTTTTGAGTTCTAAGAAAATAAACAGGTGCATTCTTTCGTTTTCAGCTTCTTCTAGCAAGTTGTGAATCCATCCATGATCAGGTTTCAGGGATCTAAGACTCTTAAGATGTCTAGTCATACCTCCAACCATGCCTGGAACTCCAGCAACAGTCTCAAGGAAAATAGCTCTTGTCATCCATTTCTATGCAGACATCTTTTCTTCATTGTAGGCTGAGACTAAATCGAAAGATCCTCTTGCGAATCTTACAAATGTCCTTGCAAACCAATCTCTGAAGCCATCAGGTTTTCTATGAGTGACTGGCACAGTCTCAATATCTCTCATCGAATAAACAGGATGTGCCATTCTGTAACTTTTAGGATCGAGAACCATTTTGTGCTTTGGGAGCTACTCCATCCATTTCTTTGCTGTGTGCGACATTGAATTTACTATGATTTACAATTAAAATATTACTTTAATGACGAAATTAATAGCATAAATGTATTTAAATTTTGCCAAAATATACATAAAAGTTAATATGTGATGTTAAATTTATATTTAATTCAAAATAGTTTTATGTAAGGTGTAACTTATATGAATTTTATTTAAATAAATTGGAGGTAAAATAATGGAATGATATGATTTAATTAATTAAAAAATATGTAGTAATTATTATATAAAAAATTAATGAATTATGAAAGAGCAAAAGTATATTTATCAGAAAATTATTAACTTTTATTTGCCACCATATGTTAAAATAGCTTTCATAATATCAAAATTATTTGCATTTAATTTTATATTTGAGAGCTGGTAGAGACTAAAACAAATCAGAATGTATCTTGTATTATCAATATGGTGATAGAAAGAGAAACGACTTCTTCATTTTAACTAATAATGATAATACTAGGACCAGAAAGAATGAGAATGTCCATGCACTTTATTCTATTTTGGAGTACTTTAATAAATGAATGTTTCTATTCTCATTATGTAATCAAGTTTTAATAGTTTGCTTATAATCTTCTAAATTTCATTTAAGAATTTATTACTATAAGTTATTATTGGAAATTATTTTCATTTATAAAAGTACTGCGAAGAACCTTACTACTGTAGACGCTAACTTCAATTGCAATTCCTGGGAGAGAAATTTGATCCCTCCAAATGCAATAAAATGTGCGATAACTGCAGGTAAGATCTAGAGGTATATGAAAAGAGCTATACTAGAGAAGCGTAGACTGTACTGAGACTGGTTCTAGATTGTGCAAAACATTAGTAAAACATCAGCTATAAACAAGCTATACATATAAAAATTGAATTCTACAATATATTTAGTAATTTATTGTGTCCTATGCTATTATCATTGAAAAATAGGGTGTTTTCTATTAATTATAATTAATTTAATCAATAAATGAACTTAGACCCGCCGACTAAAGAGGAGCTTTTTAAGTAAAGTAGATTTTACAAAGTAATTCATTATTTTCATCTATTTAATAAATCAAAAAGCTTATTTCTACATTTTATTTGCAGTTAAAACCAATAACTAATATTTAAACTGTTTATATAGAGTTTGATGAGCTAGAAAACTAATACAAATAGAGATTCACTTTCTCAATAAACTAAATAAAGCGGCGATAATTAAATGAAAGATATTGACTTTAAAAATGCGCAAAATATTGGTAATAAAAGGAAAAATCTTATTTTATAGTAGTTTTATATTTTAAAACTTTGAGGCTTTATATATCTTTTAAATAAATCTACATTTTTTAATTGAATAAACATATTGAATTTATATTTAGATCATGAATAAATAGATGTGATGAATAGAAATAGAGTAAATAGCTCTTTGAAGTTTGATATCTCGATCAAACACCAAGACCCCTTCAGTATTTTTTCTATATATATAAAATAAATATTTTGATTGATATGATGAATGATGGAAATATGAGTTTTATTATTATTTTATTTATTTAATTAATAATTTTTTTATAGTTAAAATTACAGTTCTAACATATGTTTTATGAAGTAAATAATTCTAGAGCTTTTATTGTTTATTTTAAGGAACTCCATTAAAATTTTCATAAGCTCCCAATATAAATTTGAATTTTAGAAATACGTTTTAATTAGGTTTGAACTTAATTAGAAGGTGTTTCAATTAAATTATAATTTAATCGTGAGCAATTTCAATCAAAATTAAGTTAAAAACGTAAACATCTCTTAAACTTTATTTTTTATTCTAAAATTTTACTCTTTCTTCAATATAAAATTTGGAGTATAAATCTTCACAATTAATGGAGTTGATTTTGCTCATTTTATATCAATTAATATAATAGTTAATTATTTTTAATTTTTTACTTTAACTATAAAACTTAAACAATTCCTCTAGAACAAGCTCTTACAACTATTTATAAGCTTATTTTAATATTATTTATAAAGTTTAATATTATTGTTCATAACTTTTTTATAATGAAAATATTTTTTAGCGGTTTATTTTAGCATTCGGTATAATGAGAAAATTTTATCTAAAATTCTCAATTTTAGATAAAAATTTAAAAACGCATTACCAATGAAAATATATTATAACTCAAAATATCTTTATTGTGTTAAAAACTTACACAAAATTTACGATTTACATCCCAAAAAAACATAATTCGTTTCGTTAATTTTAAAATAAAAGCACAATGAAAAAATACAGGAGTGGTTTTTGGATGAAAACTAATTGTAAAGCTATATTTTTTATTAATTCCTTTTTTAGAATAAGTTGAAAATAAAAACCAATCAATGGAGGAAATTTGCTATCAAACTAATTAGATTCAGAAATCAAGTAAGTTCAAAGTATAATTTGTAAAATAAACAATTATTCATAAATCTTTGTTAAAATGACAAAATTTCAAATTCTGATCAGAAAAGATAAATTTTGGTACCGATTAAAATTTATCAATTTAACTTACTTTAATTAATCATTAATATTAATTTAAATTTGAATTTATAATTTGATATTTAAAATGTCTAATATTTAGGAATAAATTATAATTCGGGGAAATAAATATAATAAAATAATTTATTAATTAGATTATAGAGAGCTTACTGTGAATAAAAATAGTCAATAAAGAATAATAATTATCTGAAATTCAATCATATTTGTATTATTTTATTATATGTAACAGGCATATATTATTATTTGTTAATTAAATATTTTAAAACCAATTAGTAATTCATTTTTCTTGCTGTTTAAACTCGAGAAGATAGTTCTAGCAATAGAAAAATCCAGTTAATTTGAGGTTATCTATCAAAAAGCTACAATCTTTCTATGTAAAATGTTAACTTCCACTAACTTAATTAATTTTTTAGTTATATAAATTTAATCCTAAACTCGAATGTATTCAAACAGTAATCTTGCAGAGAACATGAATCAGACGAGCATTGAAGATGAATTTAATAATGTTCTAGAGAACCTAGGAGAAGTTTCATTTTATATATCTTTATTATTATAATTAAGATGATATGGGCATGGATGAAGGTTGTATAATGGTAGGAGGCGCTTTTAACAATCAGTAAGTGATATAAAAATATGATACAGAGGATATAAAAATGTAGCGTAACAACATATCAGAAACTACACATTCACACTTCAAAATGCACACCTCAATTTTTCTTAGATTATTTCTTTATTTTTTTTTGTGGCTAAAATCTTTGTAAATAACCTTCATTTTCTAGGAATAGCATGAGAGACAATACCCTTAATAACAACGACTCTGATAGTGACGCACAGGGTTTAAATCTATCAGAAATTGATGATTACTAGCAACTGAACGATAATCAGTTGGCAGATGGTGGTACTGGTGGAGATGATGGAGCTGAGTTGGACAACTTGGCAAATTAAATGGTGGACTTAATTAACACAGCTGAAGTAAATAATGATGATAGTATAGATGACTTTGATTATGGAAACGCCTTCGCATAAAAAGATGTGAACATTATGTATGGTGGAGTTGGTAACAACAATATGAATGCCAATGACAATATGAAAAGGCCAGACAATTCTGGAGGCTAATTGCAGTAACAGCGAAAAAGTAGACTATTCTAAGAACAGTAGATTTAGATGCAGGAAATTGAAGAGTTGAAAAGAACACATATTATGAAATTTAATATATGTCTTTATATTATGGGAAATCACAAATTATGAAATTAAAATCTCAATCTAATTGAATAAGCCTATTTTATAGCTTTAAATCGATTTATTTCCTCATTTATTAAGTTTATACGAGTTATTCTAGTAATAGTCACTTGGTTATTTGGCAGGACTTCTGCCTCCCTCAATGTTATTATTTGATAACTTACTTCGATTACTACTCTAGCTGTCATCTCTCCTTTTTTGCTGATTATTGATGCTATTGTTATTGTAAAGTCTATAAGTAGAAGGTTACATTCCAATTGTACCTGCGCCGCCTCTTATCATTTTCCCAACAATGTTATCTAAATTACCATTTTTTTCATCTTAAACTTATTCAGTGGTCGTTTCATCTCCATTATTTTAATGCTTAAGTTATGATAAGAATCCTGATCCTGGAGCTCTCAGAGTTTTGGATTACTAAATATTTCCATTATCTTTCTGAGACTTTTTATTATTGCTACTGCTCATTGTAAATTTATGGGAGAAACTTATCATCTTACTAGAACCTCCTTTTGATTATTGTTGTAAGATTCTCTTTGTTTAGTCTAATGTGACAGTTTCTTTGTAAGGATTAGACCAATCAATTTTCTGGAAATCTTAATCATCTTAAAATATATTTTGAAGTTGAGTTTTAGGGGAGAAAATTATTTCTTCCTTTTATGCCTTATTTTCTTCTAGATCTAATTTGTCCACATTCAATTGTAAAAATTTAATAATTGTAATTTTAAAATTGAATTTCATCATATTTTTATGTTATTATTAGAAGCATTTTCATGCTTTTCAATTTTCTTATCAATTTACTTGGAAAATTCATTCATTTTCTTTGTAAATGGGTCTAAATTTTTCCCTGATATAGAACCTCCATTATCATCGTTTATTGGTCCTTAGTCTTAACCTTTTTGATTCTCCTTCCTATTTTTCCTTGATTTTGAAGATTTTCCGTTTCTTCTGCGCTTCTTTTTCATTTGCTTTGCTCTTTCTTCTTTTAACTTTCGCTCCTGTTCCCCTGCAACAAATGCTTTTTGCGATTCTATATAATAAAGTTAATAAATTTAAGTCTTCTTAAATCTTTATAGAATTATTTGGATAAGAACTTACACAAAAAGAAAGTTTATGAAGGGCCTTCTGGGTTAAATCTGTTAGTGATTATATTCAAGATTTTAAAGTTTCTATGCATTTCTCTTAGCTTTATAATTTAATCTTGCTATATCTCCACGAAACTATCAACTTCAATTTAAATTTCCTTTATAGATGATATTATAAATCCTATCATTCCCATATCACTATCAATTTTCCCAATTACGGCTCTAATGAAGGCAGCCTCTCCCAAAAATTTAGATTTTAATTTAAGTCTTGCTTTGTAAAATTCATCCATTTTATTTTCAAATTTAGCGATCATTGCAATCTTTTAGTATTTGAAATTTTTCATAAAAGCTTAGTCTTCCTAAAAACCTGGTAAACTTGCATTTCTTTTAAGAAGTCTTAATCTGTAAAAAGATGTGATGAAATTTGAGGCTTTGACTTGCACTTGCTTCTTTGTTTGAATTCGATATTATTATAATTATTTAAAATGCTGTACTATAATAATACTGGGGCTTAATCAGACAGTTTCACGCTTTGCATATATATAAATCGAACTCAGCCCATTCATGAAACTTTATCCATTCATTGAACAGAATAGCATTAAAACCTTGCAATTGCTAGCTACAAAAATAATGTTTTTTTTTCTAGAGTAAATTCAATATAATATTGTATAGCTCTATAAAAATAATTGTTATTTTTTTCGGATATTTAAGAAATAAGTGATTAATACTATCCATTTACAGATTACTAATTTTGTTAAACTTACTATAAAATCTCCATTTTAAAATTTCTTAAAAATTTGAAGAGATACTATGGTCATTGAAATGAGAAGAAGTCCAACAAAAGTTGATCCAACCATAATAGTTTTGATTTTCTTCACAATCCACCCCCATAAAACCTATAACTTTGCCCTTCCTCACCTACCTACTCATTGATTCATTCAATATATTTATAATTTCAAAATTTTATTAAAATTTACTCTTAAGCTCTAAATGAGTTCTATCTAGAATAACTATTATAAATATTAAATGTCATTAATTTATTAAAAATATGTATGCCCTGCGACAAACTATTTTTATAAATTAAAATGTCTACCTATTGGTGAATTTATAAAAACAAGCAAACAAATGTAGTGAAAAAATGCAAATTTTATAAATTATGGCAAATAGCTGCTCGAAGTACAAGATTTATATTAGAACATAATATTGATATTTTTAAAAATAAAATAGTGGTTTGAGATCGAAATGTCAAGATATAGCTCAATACAGAACTTAAAAATAAGTTTTTTACATTTAAAAAAATTATTATAGGGGGGACGAAATGTGGAAATTAAATTATTATGGGATCATATATTGAGGGGTTGTTTTGATTAGACACCATAATTAATCTTCCCATATGTGTTCTAGGGAAATAGTCTCCAAACCCAACAGTAGTCATAGTGACAACTACTAACCACATCCCATTAGATGCTAGTTCATAATCTTAATAAATTGGGTCAGTTTCAGCAATTGGCTCTAAATCTGTGTCATCATAGTAGGGTCTTTCAAATAATTATACTGCCAACCCAAATACATAAGTTGCAATAAAAAATGAAACTCCAAGTAATAAAAAGGTGTGTTTCTTAAAACTCGCTTTTAATGCAAAAATTACATCAGCGTCAATTCCAACTTTAGCACATATTTTATCACACATTTGTGTCCTGTAATCTGTAAAGATAGTAAATAATCTAAAGAACAGATAGCTTCTCAGTAGCATTAATATAATTTTGGTCCAAACTAAAATATATTATTTTTAAAAAAAACTATAAATAAGATTATCGATGCTATCAGTGTACTTATCGGATACCGAAGTTATTTACCCATTTAATCAGCCCTAACAATTTTATCAATGTATGGTGGATTATGTATTATACATAGAATAAATTCCAACACAAGTTATTTGAAATACTTTGATTGCAAATATCCAACTATAAAAGGTGTAAAATAAATAAGTTTATAAAAATTGTAATTTTATTTATCAAAATTTACTTACTATTCATGAGTATTTTTCTTTTTTCTCTCATAAATCTAAAATTCATCCTCGAATGCCTCACCAAATAGAATACTAAAATAATATTTAAACATAAATAATTATCTTTTGACTCATTAATGTCGTTTCTTATTATTCTTATAATCTTACACAAAAAAAAAGTGCTTAATGTTTAAATCCATCTTAGAACCAAACATGTAAAACTCTAAGAATATCTCTCTTTCTTCTCATTTTTTACAAACAGATATTCTTGCTCCATATATCCAGCCATCATTCCAATAAAGGCAAAAGCTGATGTTAAAAGTTCAGCCATCCTTATTTACTTTCTTAACTTTTTATTTTGTAGTTCAAATTTCTATTTTCCTTTTTGTTCCTATAGTTGTTGTTTTATGTAACTGACAAGACAATTTAAATATTCTTATAGTAAAAAATAGAAGAATATCCGATTAAGACAATATGTTTATGAACTTACATCTTGGACTTGATACTTTAGACGGCGCTTAGGGATTTACCTTTCCAATTCAGCCTCATCATCTTTCTCACTATTTTCTGTAACCTTTTAGTTCATAATTTTTTTAGAATTGCTATAATTTTTATCTGTTTAGTTATTTGGATAAGGTCTTCCATTATCTTCAGTACCTTTACGTGTATTTAGACCATTCTACAGAGATTAAAAAATTAAAAATACTTAAGAATACAAAATTAAATTCTTATTTGTTGACTTTAATAAAGATCTTGACTTGATTCTATTATTTGATTTTTGATTGCTATCCAAGACTCCACCATCCCTAGTGCTTCTACTTTCTAACTATCAACGATTGATATTCGCAGTTCTATTTGCTGATTGTTAATTTAGTAAATCTTAATTAACTACAAAAGTGTTCTCTTCAATTGAATTTTTTATGTCTGACTGTGCAGTTATAAAATGTGCCATTAAAGCTAGCGAATTATTCTTAATTATTATTAATAACTAGATTTTAAAATATAGATTTAGTAATTCAATTGAATTTTATAAATTTCCCCTAAATATAGATCATAGAATTTAGTATGCTAATAAAGCTCCAATTGACCTGACAGCTGAGTATGGGTTCAATAAAGCGTAAAGAGCAAGTAATGCTATGATCGTTAGCTCCTCTGTAAATGCATAATCTTAAGTAGAAGCCATTGGAAATTAACTGTAATAGTAATATCCTCCAAATAGCACAAGTTTTTCTGCCTTGAGATAAAGTTAAACATATCCGGGAAATCAAGGAGCAGGACTTGGTAAGAACTCAATGAAAGATGGAAGTGACAATTAAATGCTTAACAATAGTTCAAACACCGCTATGAAATACAATAAGTATGAGAATAGACAAATCAATGCAGCATCACCACCATAGAATTATGCTTCAATAGGTAACCTAAACATTCCATAATTGAGGATAGATGATTTCTTGAAAGAAGAGTTGAGATAAAGATTGTACATGATTAGAAGTAGGCTTCTCAATGAGGCTAGTGACCATGAACATCATGGTATATCAAATGCCTTCGATTATCTTTAGAACACTAATTTTAAAGTTATTAACTTTACGGTTACATGGTATTTCTTATCCCGATAAAAAACTCTTTTTTTCCTAATTATAAAAATGCCTTCACGAACACTGGTTTCGATATATTCCTATAGTTTGCTTAAGAAAACTTGGGTAACAACTCCTAAGAAATTCTGAATCAGTTGAAGGTAGGAAAGTCACATTAAATCAGTACAGCCATTGACAAATACGGTGAGCTATTTCTCATGGAGTTCAATCACTTCATCTTATCGAATCAGTTGCATTTGCAGATAGACACTTCACTTATTAGAAGCAGTTTGAATGTTAGAATGGGAGAAAAGAATGAGCTTAACACTACTTTAGACCGAACTGATCCAACAAAATAAAGCATTTTAAATTCTAAAAAATTGTATTTTGATTAAATACTAAAAAGATTTGATACAATATAAATTTAGACACTGAAAAAACAGGAATATTAATTAATAATATCATCAATACATTACCTAGATTCTTAAATATAATTTGTATAAACAATAATATGGATTTGATTGGAATGTTTAATAGCAGCGATAGAAAAGGCGATCAGCATTTTCAAAATTACTTCAATGATTAAAATGGTGGTAAGAAACCTATTAAATAAGATGACTTCTTTGACTTAAATGGAGGAGCATCCAAAATGAAGAATGATTCTATAAACGCCAATAAAAAGTTTAAGAACAACAATTTCTATAAGCCAGAGACAACTAATGATGGGAATTATGGGTTTGGAGGCTAAAATGTATCTGAATTTATCAATATTAATGAAAATCATAACAATCAGAATAGAAACATAGTGAAACCAACAACTACTGCTAACCTTTTGCCCAATGATTAGTAGTCTGATGATGATGGTCACTATAACTATGGAGATGATGACAGTGAAGGGGAAGTTTCTAATATCGATGTGGTTGATAATGGAAATGGTATGAAGTCAGGAAACTATCCAAAGAAAAGAAAGTTTAATCAGATGAGTGGCAACAACAATGGGTAGAGAGCTACTACAAATAAAAATGCAAGCAATATTGATGATTATAATTAATACTACTATTATTTAATTTATGTTAATTTATATGGTAGTTGTTATTTTATTTGTAATATTGGTATTTATAACAAGAAAGGTAAAAACAAGAAAGCTGGCGCTAAGACTTTTAAATGAAGGAGATTCTTAATTTATTGAAATAAGTTGCATCAATGTAATTAAGTGCAATAAATCCAGGATATGTTTATTATACTTTGTAATTGAATTTTCTTAATAAATTTCGTTAAAGATTTTGTTTATCATTTTTCTTTTTTATTTTAATTCATAACTAATCTAACAAAGACCCCTCTATTCTTTTTCTACCTAAAATAATTATGACATTCCCTTCCATTTAATATCCGTTTCTCCTTAAAAAAACCCCTTGCTCATATCCTCATAATTCTTTTAATTTTCAATTTTCTGAAAATATTTTTTTAGGCTCTAAATAAACATTTAACTGGACATTTCGATCTCAAATAAAATATTATATAATAAGATACAACAAGTATATAAAACTTGAGAAATTCTTGATATTCAAACAAATATTTTTTTAATTATATTATTTTATATGCTTAGCTAAGCTAAGTCTGTCCATTCTATTTTATTTAAGCTCCCAATGTAATTATTTCATGCTGAATTTATTTTTATATTAATAAATTGATTTAAATTGGGTGAGTGCGAGGGGGTAATTTCTATGTGGTGAGAGTTATGAAGTGGGTTGGGTATCACTGTCAAAAAAGCATAACAAAAATCCTTTTTTTATAAAACCTTTTAATTTGATTACTTATAAACAAGCTATAGAGATATTACGAGGCAAGAAACCTAAAAAGTAAATTCTAAGAGCAGACTAAATGGAATACTATTCAGGGAGGTTGAAGAATTTAAGTGAAAAGGATATTCGCAGACTTATTGTTCACTTATTGATTCAGAAAATACTCAAGGAAAGTTTCTAGAAGAGCAACATTAGAGGTATTAATTTAGAATATCCACTCAAATAACAAATCTAATTTATATGTAAGTATGAATTGAATGTGCAGTAGATTCATGTGTATCTAATTCCAGGTAGGCAGGAATATATTCAAGCCCTATAAAATGACCACTTAGAAATAGTAATGAGTGATGGCCGCAAGAAAGATAAAAATTTAGATTTCTAAGATAGAGAGGAGTAAAAAATGGGCAATTAGGTTTCATAAAATTTCGCCTAAAATGATTAAAATAACAGATAAAACAAAGCTGAGATAGTTAGGGAAGAGTTTAAGCAGCATCTGGAGGAAGGTAAAAGAGCCTATGTAAAGCAGAAAACAACTAATAATATGATTGGTACCAACATTTATGATTAAAATTAAGGAGCGAATGCTAGTGGTATGAATAGAAATGACTATGGATTCGGTAGTGGAAACAACTATGGGTTTTAAAACAACAACAATAATGATTATGCTAATAAATGCTAATTATATTTTTAGTCATCATAAATATACAAATTTACCATATTTTAACACTATAAATTGACCTATTAATTAAGTAATATAATATCTATGATATTGATAAACTTATCCTGAGACTGTAAATTAGAGTAATAAATAAAATTTTATAATGTATACTTAAAGAAATCAATTAGGGTGAGGTTAAAGTGGTAAGAGATAAGATATAATATCTTTAAATTATGATTATTTAAAGCTATTAATAAATAAAAAGATTTTAAAGAATTAAAAAATGCATTTTAAAGAATAAACTAATAGAAGGTCGCTCTTTTTAAATTTCAGAAATTATTAAATCTCACTACTTATTATTGTTGAATTTGAATAGATAGCAAATTTCTGAATAAAATTAAGACCCTTAAGATTCTTGAATCACCATATTTCCTAACTAAGAAATGATAAATCTTTTAAATTCTGGATTACTATTCTTTAGCTCAAAAGATGTGATGTTTTATCGCTAATATCCTTAGTATCATAACTCTGCTTAATTTGTAACCAAAATATTTTACAAAAATTGATATCTAACAAGGAAATCAATCGTATTAAAAGAGTGATTATCTTTACTGTTTCGCTATTAAGTACCACTTAAAATCAAAAAATATTTTAAAATTGATTAAATGTAGAATTATTATGATTCTTGGAAGACATTTTTGAAGCTCATTTCACTGCCTAAGAATCAATTTTTTCAATGAAATTGAGAAATTCAGAGAATGGTATTGGGTCTTAAATAATTTTTTTAACTAATTATATTATCTTATCTCATAAAAATTAATTTCAATTAACATTAATCCATAAAATGAATCATGAAAATTGGTATTAACAAATTATGAAAGTTAAAATCCAAAAATATAAATAGTCGATGAATTAATTTTCTTTTTATACTTAAAATTTAATATTAATCTTTAATATTTAAAGTAAAATTACAATCAAGATGTTTGTCTGTGATTTAAGAGTTGTAAACATTAATATTAAAAATTAAAATCTAATGAACTATGAATATAAATATTTAAATGCTTCATTCATTGAGCCACTACACTCTTTTGCCGTTTTCCCATAAACCAATTTTAACTGAGTTATCAGGCAATATATATTTTCCTTGCCCATGTTATTTACCGTTACCCCAGTTCCCTTCATAGCGTCTACCATCTGCCCAAATGTAAACACCATAACCATGCTTTTTGTCCATTTCATAGTAACCTTCGTACCTTCTACCATCCTTCCAAGTGTAAACTCCGTGTCCATGCATATTATTGTTTTTCCAAGATCCTGTATATTGTCTTCCATTAATTACATAAAAAGAATTGCAGATTAATGGATTTAGCCATAATATAAAATACTCCATCTATCCAGGTATATGTTCCATGTCCTTCAATTCTATTTTCATGCCAGTCTCCATCATACATGGACCCATCAGCCCAAACATAAAGGCCCTTTCCATGCTTTTTACCTTCATGGTATTCTCCCTCATACTTCGAATTGTCTGTCCACAGCTCCTTGCCATATCCATGCTGTAAATCATCCCTCCAATATCCCTCATAACGAGCGCCATTCATGTGTACATACACTCCATAGCCATTAGCTTTATCATCTTGCCATTATCCCTCGAACACGTCCCCATCTACATGCCAGAATTTACCCTTTCCACAGGCTTTATTATTTTTCCAGTAACCCTCGTAGCGAGCTCCATCAGGCCATACTTGAACTCCATATCCATGCTTCATATCTCCAAGCCATTACCCTTTGTAAACTGCACCATTCTTAAATACTACTTCCCCTCTATCTTCAAGTTAATGATTATCTCCTTAGTATGTGGACGGCGTATAATTTCCTTCGTATTTATCTCCTAAAAATGAAGTTTAAGTTTCTTTATTCTCTGATCAAATTAGTTAAAATAACTTACTTTTACTGCCAGACATATAAGCCTAATGTCCATTAATGTCTTTTAAATGTGCTGCAACTCTTCTTCTTGCTAAAGTTCCTCTAACCCAAGCTTGTAATTTAACTATGTATCTTATGTTTCTCTTGAATACTGCCTATTACATAAAAATTTGTAAGAATACTTGAAAAAAATAATAATTCAATTAGTCATAAAGAAAATGATTCTTGTTAACTTGGATAAAATTTAAACTTAAGCATAGTTTTTCCATAAATCATATACTTACTATGTCTGTCTTTCCAGAGTAACTGCTATCCTAATACTTTCCATACTATAATCAATTTATTAATATCATTTGTATTTTTTGAATTAAAAATTGTGTACTTTATTGTCAACTGTGAGCAGCTCAGAAGGTTCCTAACCGTCTTTGTTGCAATTGCA
Organism: Oxytricha trifallax; assembly: GCA_000711775.1. Taxonomy (NCBI): domain Eukaryota; phylum Ciliophora; class Spirotrichea; order Sporadotrichida; family Oxytrichidae; genus Oxytricha; species Oxytricha trifallax. The sequence goes on along the minus strand of ARYC01000218.1, from coordinate 37,118 downwards.
TGTTGTGCAAGTATTTCCCATTATATAATTTACAAACAATTAATTTCATTAGTAGATTAATTAAACTTATAATTACTTCAATAGCATAGATTATGTATTGTAAAAGTTAATAATACTTTATTCTACTTAGAATTGATTAACACAATATAATAATATGAAATGGGTGTTCGTTTATTTAAGGTATTTGGTTCTTTGATGTTATTTTTATGATTTAATTTTTTATTTCACAAAATGAATCAAACTGTGATTGCATTAAAGAATAAGATATAATAAATCAATTTAAAGAGATGACGTATTGAATACTTAATTAATAGAATTCTTTAATGCATATATGATAAGATTGATGAAATATTTGAAGGATTATTATTAGTAATACTACTATAAACAACATGGAAACATGAATATCATTTTTATTTAAACAATTAAGAGACAAATATTGTTGTATTTATTTACAATAAAAAAAAGATAGAAAAAATTATATTTTAGCATTATTTTTTTTAGTGAAATTCGCATATAAATTAAATCTAAGGAATAATACTATAACTTTAACTTTTAGGTGCTAGAATAACTTCCAGAATGTCATTTACCAAATTTCTCATAATTTAAATAGATTGGCTTTAGTTATAATAACGACATTCAGTGTCTCGTCCTATAGGTAAACTATAGGAAGTCCATAGAACGTTGATTATAGCACCCATTGATCTTAGCTATTAATATATTCATTTACTGAAAATTTATAGAACTCTGATTAGAGCTTTCATTTTAAAATATAAGTGTCTTATACACAATTTTATGACAAAAATCTCGTCATTAGGGATATTCTAAACAAATTAACAAATGTTCATAACTTCTTGCTTTCTTGTTGATTGGCTTAAGCTGAGTTCTTATCCTTGTTTCCTACCTAGAGTACAGTCTCCTTTAAATCGTTGATTTTTTCCTTTATCATGACAGTCTTCTCCTTGATAAGTATTTCTCCCTTCTCCAAGATTAAGTCTTTGCTTTCTTTGATTTTTGTTTCAATTTCTTATTCTTTCTTTATGATTGATTCCAGGGTTTACACTCCCCAGTTGTGTAACTTAAATCTAAGCATCTTTTTCAAGCCTGGATTCTTGTATAGGAACATATTGTAGCAAGTTTTGGAATTATCTATGTCATCTTGCTTGTAAACATAGTGCTCAGTGTAGACATTCAACATTATTTAATGAAATCAAACTTAAATTTATTAGGGGGTCTCGATTTATAAATTCTCGCTTTCTTTCTCGAAAGTATATCCCTACACGCTTTTAGTTGCCCGATTGAAAATGATTCTCTCATAAATGGGTTTGCTGCTCATTACATTCTCCATTCTACGCACAATTTCGAATCTATCTTCGTCAAGTTAGCGAGTTGAAGCGATTGTTGTGAAGCAGAATCTATTTTCAATGTTATATTTAAGTAAGAAAGCTCGGGCAACATCCACAAAATCAAAGTTAAATTTGTGTTGGAGATGCATTTGTACTGCTTGCTAGATTGGCAGGAGATTTTAAGAAAACATGTTTAGTTAGCTGGTGGTCAAATAATTAATATAAGATATTTATCAAAACTTTAGAACTTTCCAATTAAATTTAAATAAAATTACTATATTAAAATAATTAAAAATCATTACTTATTGATATTTATAGGAAATTAATCTGTGTTTAGAATTGTTAATGTTAGATAGTGTTTATTGTTATTGTTTGAGAAGTATTAGTTTGAAGATGGTTGACTAACACTGACTTTATTATATAATAATATAATATTTTACAATCGCAAATTTTAATATACATTCTCAGATTTAGTTAGAAAAAAAGTATACGCTCTTCAATGCATTTTTAAAAGATTACGAAGTTATATTGTAGAAAGAGAGATTTATAAAGCTCTTAAATTAAAAGTTTGTATATAAAGTGCAAGATTGAATAAAATCTTTATAAAACTATTCAAGCTTTTTCATCATTATTGGCGTTGAGGCATATCTCTGTCAGCCATTGATTGCTGAATTCTTTCTGGGGTGTGCCAAATGAAGATTCAAAACCCCAAAACCCCTTAGTGAGGTTTATAAGTGCTTTGATTTGTAGGGTATAGTTGGGGTCTTATTGGGGTTAGTAGAGAAAGTGCAGGTTTTATGTGAATTTTAAGTATATTTAATAATTATTAGGCGATTTAACTCAAACAAATTTTATCTGCTTGTCTTTATTGTATCTCATGAATCTAACTCTCTATAGTGGTTAAAGTATATCGTCTAAGGATTATCTTGGATATGATGGTGCTCTTACAATTATCATGTCTACAATCTGTTTGATTTCTTTGCAGATATCGTCCTGATTTATATGCTTACTCGCTAAACTTATTGATTATTTCTCTTATTTGGTACCATAGTAAGACATGCATTCCATGTCACTCTCTAAAATTATAGCAGCTACTGCCCATACATCCCACTAAACTGATCCATTCGTCCACTTCTCTCTTATTGGGAAGTAGCCAGGAGTGCCAAGAACCTTTGCTAAAGTTACTATCTCTTATCTTAAGGCTCTATTGAAATCGATAACTACGACTTCTAAAGGGCAGAGGTTCAGCATTACATTTTCAGGTTTCAAATCTCTATGAACATATCCGAGTTCATGCAACTCCTTGACACCCTATATCATATCTGATAGTATGTCATTCAAATCATCTGGGTATCTGTTATGATATAAATAATCTTTCAAAGTCATTTCATATTTCTTAAGTCTCAGTGCGATAAAACCATAGCTTAAAATAACACCATCTAGCTTAAGCAAGTTCTTGCAATCTTTTCTCTATGCCTCTCTAAGAATCATATATTCGTTAGCAAACTCATTTTAGTATTGCTCGTTCTTAAGGAGATAGCTGAAAGGGTACACCTTGTATGCATACTCATCAACCACTATAAGCTTTGCTTTGTTAGGAACACTTATATGCAAGTAATTCTCAATACAACCACTTAGATTAATTGCATTCAATGCAGGAATGCTCATAGCTTTTGCTTGGAAGCATGCTAGAATTGTATTGCCTGCAGGTTGGTTCATCGATTCTTATCTTTTCTGTCTCTTGAGCTTCTCCTGTAACTCTCTTTAAGATTCGAGAGTATTTGATTTTCTTTTAGCTGGCACAAGTTTTTGTGTCTCTTAATCTTAAATCAAGAATTCACTGAGGTGATGCTTTTGCATGTGCTTCTTAACTTTTGCAGAGTGAGTATAAGACTTATTACAAGTTGTGCATTAGTACCTTCCATCCACTTTCTCATGCTTGAAATATATCTTGGCTTTGCCAGAGTGTACCTCTTTAAGGTGTCTCTTCAAGCTTTGTTCTGTTGAGAAATGATTCTAACAGTCTTAACATAAAAATGTTTTTATCTTTTCGATTGGTTGCTGTTCTTTTAGCTCCTCAACATAATCAATTTAAGTTTAAACCCCTATCTCTGCGCTCTCTCTGGTTTAATACTTCTATGATAAAAACCTCTGCTTCAAATTCAAGAGCTCTTAGCTCTACCTCCCTCTCAACATAAATGATTTCAGGCTTTTTAGTGGAGCCAAAGTTGAGCATTGATTGACCTGCTCCTAAAAGTGCAGCTCTACGATTTAAGTTGACCGCCATGTTTAAATTCAAATTTAAATTTCTATTATAAAGCTCTTAAAACCTCTATAGCTATATCTGGACTATATAGGAGTTGCAACAGCATTAATGATGGTTTGATCTAAGCTCTAAGACTTCATATTTATACTCAGTTTATAAGTATAATTTTCGTAATTTTACTCTTAATAATTTTGATTCTGGTACCAACTCAGATAAAGTTCAGGTTGGTACTGGTACCAATTAAGTTTTAAACCAGATTGGAACTTTTCCATTAAAACCTCACTGGATTAAAACTAGGTACTAATTAAGTTTTGGTACTATTAAATTGGTACCAGTTAAATTTAAACGAATTTAGTATCGGTACTAATCAAATTTAAACAAATTTAGTACTAATTTAATGGAACTACATTGATAAAAATGGAGCTCCATCTCTGAAGTTTGTTACAGCTTCTGCCAGCTTTCTCCACGTATCCTTACCAGGTTGACCTCCTATAAGATGCCCATATTTAATACTAAGATTTTTAACAGTAGGATCCAGAACTCTATATATTAAAATTTGAAATTCAATAACAAGAGAAGGAACAAGAATGGAATCTATAAGTACTGCAATGAAGAGGGTTGAAGCTTAAGAAATGATCTCAAGATTTAGAAGCAAGGAAGATCTTTATCGATACCTCACTTAGCATGGTAAGCATGTGACATATACTTATTCATATGCTATGTGGGTTTATTCCTTCCAACGATGGAAGGTACCAAAATTTCATTCTTAAAAGCTAAACTCTGCGATGAAAAGAAAGCCTTCAAAAACAGTGAAATAAAGTTGATAGATATACCAAACTACCCAGAGATTTCAGTTACTAATCTCTACGAGGATGCGATGAAAGATGAAGAGTTGGTAGTTTATCTTCCTACCAAGAAACAACTCTCTAACAAGCTTCCAGAAAGGAGCTTCTTCTTTGGAGTTCTTGGCACTTTAAGAGAGAGTTATCTAAGAGAGATCATTGAAGAAGCTCACAAAAAACGCTACTCTATTTCTCCTGAAGATTAAAAGAAGCAAGGCATACTAATAAGCGAGACCTGGCTCGCTGAGCTTAAGAAGCATCCATTCCTCTCTCGTAAGCTTTGATTCATAACTTTGTAGGGAAACCTGGAACTGGTATATTCCTAATGAAAGAGCATGCGAAGGTTCACAGAGAGAGAAAGTCATAGACTATTTATGAAGTGAGCAAGAGGCTTTATTAAAGATGTTTAAAAGCCAGAAGAAATGAACATAGATGCAGGAGCTGGCACAATGAGAAGAAATATGGGCCCAAGCAAGCCATAAGAAGAGGAGAAGAAAGAAAAGCCAAACCCCTTTATGGGTTAGTTTAATATGTGAACTTATTCATTCATTTAAATCTAAAACTTATTTATAAACATTCATTCTTCCTTCTCTCGCACAAACTGTTGTCTTATCTACGCTCACTCTCTTACAGCTGCTTTGAATCAAGTCTACTGTATCTATAGGCAAGTCATGCATTAGGTGATATAGCAGCAGTTTCTTGTAGTGGGTCTTGATTTAACTCCAGTAGAATTCAATTCCATTAAATTAAGGGCTGTAAGGAACATTGTATACAGGAGTAATGTTTAACTCTTCATAAGCTTTCTTAGACTCCTTAGTCTTATGAACTGAGAGGTTGTCAACAAACAGGATGATCTCTTGGTTGCTATACTTCTCTCTGAGCTTATGTAGGAACTCTATGTACTATTCTCGCTTAATAGAGTGAGGATGAATCACATAACTTTCTAAGCCAGAGTCTTCACTAATACTTGCTAAAATTGCATGAGTTGCAACCTTTACTTTCTAATCGTAGACTTCTATATTATCATACTTCTTATACCAAGACTTATTAATAAAGGTGTTGAAGGTAAACACAGCTTCATCAGCGTGTATGAACTTGATGTTATTAGTAATAGCTCTCTGCATTTAATCATATATATAGTTTAAATTATTACTATAAAATGGCACTGTAAAATCAATCACTCTCTTCACTCTGTTGACAGTCTTGAAAGTAATACCAGTTCTTCTATAAATGTTTGCTATAGTTTAAGGAGAGATACGCATGTCAGGAAACTTGCGATGAAACATCACAGCTCGGTAGTCTAGTGGAAAGTGTGCCCAATACTTTAAAGTCTTCGAGTCGCAGAGGTAGTCAATATGGTGCTGTGAGAACTTTTATTTTCTTGCAGGATGCTTTCAAGTGCCTGAATTATAATGCTAAACAGCCAACAAGCAATGATACCTAACTGTTGAGGCACTCTTGCGCAGGAGCTTTGCTATAGCAGCATAATTCATTACTGGTTTGACTTAGTCTATATTAATACTTGTACCATACCTAAGCTTAAGCAGTAAATCTAAATATTACTCATCATAAATAGACCCTAAATTTCGCTAATTTCTATTTCTCATTTTGCAATTTGACCTAATTTCTCTACTAACCCCAATAAGACCCCAACTATACCCTACAAATCAAAGCACTTATAAACCTCACTAAGGGGTTTTGGGGTTTTGATTGCTCCCTCTGATCCAACACTGACGATAAATCTTTGGTCTGGTGAAATAGCAATCTAAAAATTTGGGATTAAATAATTAAATAATTCTTACTCTTGTAATATTTCCTGAATGTCCAAGACCATTGTAGTAAGTAAGACCTTCATCATAGTCCCATAGCTTTATTTTCTTGTCCTCTCCTCCTGATACGAAATGCATTTTAATAGTTTAAAATATAATTTAAATATGCTCTCCTTGTTTAGTAATGGCAAGTGCGTTGACTTCTCCAGTGTCAGAGCCATCGAGCATACGAATTGCTTGACCATCGAAGCAATCCCAGTAGGTAATTTTTCTGTCTGAACCAGTGGTCAAGAGTTGAGATTCATCAGGGTGGTAGACAACTTGCTTGAACATTGTTGACTCAAACAAGCACATAATTCTAGTGTGAGTCTTTAAATCCCAGATAATGCAAGATCCGTCATAACTAGCACTAACAGCTTGAGTGTCAGCTTTGTTAATTTTAATATCAGCAACTCTTCCTCTATGTTCCTTTAGGGAGGCTTCCATGACTTAGGTTGATTTTCCAATTCTCCAGATTCTCACCTCACCTTCCATACCTCCTGAAACTACTCTTTGACAGTTGTTGGTTGGAGCAAGTGCAGTTACTCCGTGGTTATGTGCATCATTAATAGCATATAAGAGTTTACCTGATTGGGGAAGAAAAGCTCTTACTTTACCATCGTTCCAACCACTTAAAATGCTTTTACCATCGTTCATGAACTAAACACAGAAACACTCAAGACCTGGAACTTCGATTCTTAAAAGCTCTTATCTTGTCTTCATGTTCCATACTCTAATATCATTCAAAGAGCATGTTGCGAAAAGCTCAGAATACTCATAAGGAAAAGCGATTGAGTTGATTCTTTCGTAATGACAAGTATTTCTCAACTCTGGGTTGATATTATCAGTATCACACCAGTAAATAGTAGCTTTAGAGGTACCTGCAAAGAAATGAGTTGAATCGGCAGTCAAGGAAATAGAGGTGACAGATCCCATAACCTTAGCCTCTGACTTAATGAGCATGTCTTTATAGCCAATTTTTGCAACGGTTCCATCTCCAGCTCCAATCAGCAAATCTCCATTAGAAAGCAAATTCACGCAATTAATTCCTTGGGAGAATAATCTCTTGACTGGACCAATTCTCTTGAACAAAGCTCTTTCAAGTGATACTTCAACTATATCTCCAGTTTTAGTTCCGAGGAAGGCTAGTTGATCTGAGGGATCGATGGTGACACAAGTAAAGATTCTCTTAATTGATCCCATGTTTACATCTTAAAATTGAATCTTCTTATTGATAAGATCAGCTGTCCATATTCTTAATCCGTAATTATGAATGGTCATCAATTTAGAGTCAGAGTTATTATAGAAAGTGATAGCGTTGGCAGTGTTGGTCCCAACTGGATTTCCACATAAGGCTTTACCAGTGGCAATCTAAATTATATTATTAATATTTACTTTCTTCTTACATCCCAGATAACGAGTGTGTTATCGTCCTAACCACCAAGTGAAGCCAAATACCTCTCATTATGTGAAAAAGCTAGAGACTGGATCAGTACTTTGTGCAACTTGAGTCTTTAAATCATCTGAAGTGAGTCGAAATCCCAGATGATAATGTCAGCCTATAAAAAGTTGAGCGTTAGTACAATTGAATTCCATATTTAGTTTCATAATTCAAATAAAATAATGCAGCCAAACTAAATTGGAAAGCTCGCATAAAACGGTTGTGGTTCTTGAAATCTTTGAAACTTACCTAGAAACCCATGTGAGTCTTCTGGCCACTAGCTAAGTACTTGCCAGTATTAGAAACAGAAATTACAGATATTGTTGATATAATTTTGATATAAAATGAAACTAAGTTATATTTCATATAGTTTGATTATATATTATTTAGAGCCAGTTTAATTTCAGAATTCTTATTAATATGGTATTATAATGCTAGAAATTTTAACATTAGCTGAATTTTAGAATTTTAATATTTTTAATCGATCCATAAAACTAACTAAAATTGATCTTAATTTTTAATAGCTTGTTTAAAGTATCTTTGAAAAAGGATATGGTCGATATATGTCGTTTAAGAGGAGGAATTATGAATATTACCAATCGTAAATCCTGCTAGTTTTAAATTTTAATAAAACAAATCCCATATTGAATAAGTAAAGTTAAAGTAAACTGTAATTAACTAATTTAAATCAAAATAATTTTTCCATTTCAAATTTATTTCTAAAATATATCATTATCGTGTCCCTATAATAAAGGTAATCTTCAAAATATGGAGGTTACCCTGAGAAATTGTTGAGATCTGGAGATAATGTGTCTAACCACGATGGTGGTTCCCAAAGGATAAATAATATGCTCGTTGTTATTTTAATTATAAATACAAATAATTTCGTAATAAGTATTCTCATTTATATTAGATATATTTTAAAGTTGTCGGGATGTAATAGAAGTCAACTTATGACCTTGCCTACAAGTTTCAAAAAGTTAAGAATGAATAGTTTGCGAAGAATTTGTACCTTAAAATCCAATGACAGCTGATAGTTCTAATTCTTGTTCCATTTTTATTTAATTGTTTAGTATCGCTTCTAAAACCTCTTAAAAATTGATTTTATTTCAAATTCGCTCGTAATAAATTCATTCTTATTTTCAAATTGTTACTCAAGCCAACTATGTTAATTGAAATAAAATGACTGCTTAATTATAATAATTATTTAATCATGAGTTAATTTGGGGTGGTTTCTAAGCTAAAGTCTTATCTATACTACAATAGATTCACTAAGCTATATTACACACTGACAAGAGTAAAGCCATCAGAGTCAATTGCAACACTAAACCTAAATAATTACTACTATCACGCTATATTTGGGTCAGCAACATTAGCTATGATGAGCTTTTACTTGTAAATAAAGAATACATAAACAAGGAAAGAGACTTTTGCTCGTAATTATGCTATTTTGGATTAAGTCTTAGGTAAATTTCACAGAGAAGCTTTCGGAGAAAATACTCGCATTAGTAAGTTTGGATACCCAGACATTGGAAATAACATTTACGCAGACTTGTTACCATATAAAGACTGGGTAAAAATAAATAATGCTCAGAGATGCCATGAAAATTTAGTCTAATAATTGCCAATAGTTTACTGCAATACTTTCATTGGTCTTCTAAGATTTCCAAGAGCTACAGTTGGACTTCTCTATCTATATATAGTCCTAAGAGTATTTCATATTAAGGGCTATTTAAGTTTCAGAGGACATAACAAAGCACTTGCAGCAGAGGAATTTTCAAAATTGCTTGTTATGGGTATGGCAATTAATGGAGTGTTAGCAAGCTTAAGTATTTTAGGATTGCTAAGATTACCAAATAGACTTTCATTTTTAAGAAAAATTGTTCCTTCTAGGTTCAGAAAGCAATAAGTTTGAAAACATAATCAAAAGTATATAAATGACAATTTAATTATTTATCAAGAAATTTATCAAATGAGTTATTTTATAAGGAATAATGGATCAATTCCAGTAAAGTTGACTGATTTTAATGAGATTTCTCTTCGATGGTTTTAATAATTACTTTGTAAACAATTTATAGAATTAGTAATAATTATACTTTCATGGTTATTAATAAATTTAATTATATTTATAATTTTTATATGCATTGTAATTTCAACAAATTACTATGTTATTAATGCAAAATAAAAAATTTAATTCAATAAAACAGCTTCTACCCAAAATATTAGGGCTTTTATTTTAATTTAAAGAATATTAAAAAATAAAGTAAGTCTTATAACTTAGCTTTTCAATATTTTATATATATCTTTTGTTAGAATATTTTTAGTTATCAACGATTTAAAGTTTAATAAATGAAATAATACCTTAATGATATAATCATAATATATAATTAATAATTAGTTTGATATTAATAAATGGAATTAGTATATCTTTGTAAGATTTTCACTATTTAACTTAGAACTCCTGCAGTGTAATTTTAATTAGACCTTAAGTGCAAGTTGAATTCTTTGAAAACTGAATGCTCTCCAAACATTTTAAATGTTAATCATCTAACTTAAACAAATCTAGACTATAATGGACCTCTGGTTCTTAAGCATAAACAATTACGATGTTGTTGCAATAAGGTTTAAGATTAGTGAATAACTCCTAATAATTTAAATTTTCCAAATTGAAAGGTATAACCATCCAGAACTTAAGATTTACAGTAGATGCCTTTGTTATACTTTCAAATACTAGTGGGATAAACTTGAACAAACAATCTGTATGGAAATTTCTTTTCTAGATCCAAAATGCTTTAAATAATATCTTACTTAATTTATTATTTTATTTTAATAAAATAAATTTAAAATCACAGAAATATTATAATAAAAATGTACCTTTAAATTTCTTTAGAGAATTAAAAGCTGGGATCCCGACAGTATGATATTTCTCATTTGTTTCTTAGACTTAATCGATCAAATATTCAAGGTAAAAAACATCTACTTTAGAGGAAGTTACCTCTGGCTCATAAATATTAACATTCTAAAAAATTGTATGCAAAAAAAATTATATTTCCAACATTAGAAATAATATGTGGGAAAACAAACATGACATATTAATATTGATAAAAAGGTTATTTTTCTGTTAATGGATACTCTATTGAATTATTTTCATGATATTTTACTTTATTATATATATTTAAAAAGAGTCTTATCTAAATTTATCATAATTTATTTATAATTATGATTTTAAAGACCAATATAACCACATTATCCCTTAATTAAATGTTTTAGTGATTTGATTTCTATGGGAAGAGTTTAGGTCTTATTGGGGTTAGAAGAAAAATAAAGCCAATTTGCAAAATTAAATATAGAAATTAGCTTAATTTAAGGTCTATTTGTGATGAAAACAAAAATACTTAGATTTACTGTACAGCTTAGGTATGAGACTAGTATAAATATAGACTAAGTCAAACCAGTGCTGACTTACTCAGCAATTTCAAAGCTATTTGGATTAGCGCTTCTACTATTGGTGACACAAAATTATTTCAGAATTTTGGTCTCAGCTTCGAACTAGAGTATTGCCAAAATAGTGGCATTAATGTTTTTCCTGATCTCTATTATTTTTTTAAAAATTGGGTTTAGATTTGTTGTTAATAATGTTATTGTATTTGTTATTGTTAGTTTTGTTGTTGTATTGTAATTTAAATAATTTGTTTTAAAAGTAATTGTTATTGTATTAGTTATTGAGTAAAAAAACTGATGTTTAAATTTAATATTTTTCAAATAAAGTAAGCCATCTTTGGAATGTAATAAATCAATTTCTAATTTAAAATCAATTTTCAAATATAACATTGGAATATTAGGTATCAATGCTTACAGGCTTTTTAGCATTTCAATAGAGGCAAATGAAAGCATCCTGCAAGAAAAGAAAGTTTCTCTCAGGCTCATATTGACTACCTCTAAGATTCTAAAACTCTGAAGTATTGAGCATACTTTACGATAGACTAGCGAGCTGTAGTGTTTCATCGCAAGTATCCTGATATGCGAATCTCTCCTTAAACTATAGCCAAAATTTATAGAAGAAATGGTATTACTTTCAAGACTGTCAATAGAGTGAGGAGAGTGATTGATGATTTGATTTATTTACAGTGCCATTTTATAGTAATAATTTAAACTATATATATTATTAAATGCAGAGGGCTATTAATAATAACATTAAGTTCATACACGCTGATGAAGCCCTGTTAACCTTCAATACCTTTATTAAAAGTCTTGGTACAAGAATTATGATGATATAAAATTTATGACTAAAATGTAAAGGCTGTTACCCATGCAATTTTAGCTGTTATTAGCGATGATTCAGGCTTAGAAGGCTATGCATTCATCCTCGCTCTAATTTAGCTAGTACAATATATTGAGTTCTTAAACAAGCTAAGAGATAAATACAACGACTAAAAGTTAATTTTATTTGTTAATAACTTATCAGTCAAGAGGTCTAAGGATTCAAAGAAAGCTTATAAAGAGTTAAACTTAACTCCTGTAAATAACGTTCTCTATAGTCCACAGTTTAATGGAATAAAATTTTATTGGAGTTAAATCAAGACTCACCAAAAGAAACTGCTGCTGTATCACCTAATACATGACTTGCCTGAAAATACAGTAGACTAGATTCAGAGTAGCTGCAAAAGAGTGAGCATAGATAGACAACAGTTTGTGCGAGAGAAGGAAGAATGAATGTTTATAAATAAACTTTAGATGAAAATGAATGAAAAATATCACATATTAAATGAGCTCTTATTATGATTTGGGTTTTCTATCTTTTTTTCGCTTATGGCTTGCTTGGGCCCATATTTCTTCTCTTAGTGCCAGTTATAGCATCTATATTCATCTGCCCTTTAAACAATTTTACAGAGTCTCTTTCTCACTTAATGAACACGTATAGGATTTTAACCCCTATGAACCTTTGCATGCTCTTTTCTTAGGAATATACCAGTTCCAGGTTTTAAAAGTTATGAAACAATTCTTATTAGAGAGGTAATCATGCTTCTTAAGCTCCGAGATGCATGTCTAGCTTAGTAATAAACCTTGCTTCTTTTAATCTTCAGGTGAAATAGATTAACTTTTTTTGTGAGCTTATTCAATGAAATGATCTCTCTGAAATAACTCTCTCTCTCTTAAAGTGCCAAGAAGAAGCTCCTTTCTGGAAGCTAATCAGAGAGCCGTTTCTTGGTAGGAATATATACTACCAACTCTTCATTATTCATCTCATTATCATAGATATTTGTGACTTAAATTTTAGGGTAGTTTGGTATTTCTATAAACTTAATATCAGTGTTTTTAAAGGCTTACTTCTCAATACAGAGTAAAGTTTTTAAGAATAATATTTTGGTTCCTTCAATACTTGGAAGGATCAATCTCACTATAGTATATGATTAATAAAATGTTGCATTCTTAATCTGTTGAGAAATGTATCGATAAAGATCTTCCTTGCTTCAGAATCTTGATATTATTTCTTAAGCCTCAAATATTTATATTTGATCATTGAGTAATTATATCTTTGTTCCTCATCCCATTAATAAATTTCAAATTATAGTTTAGATACGAGGAGAAAGTTTGCCGAAGATGTATCAAATGGAAGAGATGGAGCTCCATTTTTATCAATTTAGTTCCATTAAATTAGTACAAATTTGCTTAAAATTTATATATTATTGGTACTATATCCGTTCATTTTAATTGTTAACAATTTAATAGTACCAAAACTTAATTAGTATCTACCTATAAACTAATGAGGTTTTTTGGAAAAGTTCCAATATGGTTCAAAACCTAATTTGTACAAGTACAAACCTGAATTTTTTTCTAAAATAATACCAAAATTAAAAATATTAAGTATGAAATTAGAAATATTATAATTATAAACTAAGTATAAATATGATCTTTAACTCATCAAAATCAATAATTTTTGCTGCAGTGCCAACTCCTATAAAGAGTAACTATAACTAGAGAGGTTATAGAGTATTGTAATAGAAATTTAAATTTTAATTAAAAATGGTGCTAACTTAAACAGCAAAGCTGTTTAACTTGGAGAAGATAATCAAAGCTTAACATTGGATCTACAAATATTCAGGTTATTTTATTGAAAGAAAAGTAGAGCTTAGAGCTCTATATTTTTGAAACAGAGGTCATTGTCATTGAAGTTAAAAACAATAAAATGAAAGCAGAGATTGAAATTTAAACTCATATTGAAGTTATTGAGGAAGCAAAGGTACAACGGCCAATTAAAACAATAAAACCATATTAATGCAAAAACTGCTAGAATTTATTCTAAGCTGAACAAAGTTTGAAGAGACACCTTATAGAGATGAATTCAGGCAAGGCTAAGATCTATCTAAAACATTACAGAGTAGAAGGAAGGTACTAATGCACAACATGCATGAATAATTCACCAGAAGCATATGCAAAAACATCATCTTAGCGAAATTTAATTTAAGATAAGGAGACTTAATAACTTGTACCTGTCAAAGGAAATCAAAAATTCTTAAGGTCTCAAAGAGAGAAACAAGAGAAGCTCAAGAAATAGTGTAGCTTTGATTCAATCAACTAGCCTGAACATAGTACTGTTTTAGCATGTTTCAAAGCGAAAGCTATGAGTATTCCTGCATAGAATACAATTGAACTTGGTAGCAGTATTTAAACATAATTGCATATAAGTGTGCCTAACAAGGCAAAGCTTGTAGTGGTTGATTAGTATGCATACAAGTATACCCTTTCTGCTTTCTATAAAGAATGAGCAGTACCAGAATGAACTCACCAACAAATATACGATTCTAAAAATGGCTTATAGAATATATTGGAAGCACTTGCTTAAGTTAGATGGGTCATTTTAAGCAATGGTTTTATCGCACTAAGGCTTAAGAAATTCGAGATGACTCTGAGAAATTATATATATATATCAAAACAGATACCCTGAAGACTTATATGATATTCTTTCAGAAATGATTAGTGGTATCAAGGAGTTGCATGAACTTGGATATGTTCATAGAGATTTGAAGCTTGAAATTATAATGCTTAACTTCAGTCCTTTAGAAGTATTGGTTACTGATTTCAATACAGCATTAAGATATGAGATAGTGACCTTAGCAAAAGTTCTTGGCACTCCTGGATACTTCCCAATTAGATATAAACTGACTAATGGCTCAGTTCAGTGGGATGTATGGGTAATTGCTGCAATTATCTTCGAGTACGATATGGAAAGTATGTCATGCTTTAGAACAAAGCACGAGAAAATAATCAATAAGCTTGGTTGCTAAACATACAAAGTAAGAAAATTTTCTTTTAAATTAAGAGGATAGTTGAGATTGTCATCGTAAAAGCTTCAACATATTCAAGATATTCATTAAATGGCATACTAGAACAACTACAGACAGCTAAAATTGAAGAGGTATCACAAAGTCAAGCCGATAAAAATTATTTGAATTAAGCACACTAGTAATCATTATATATTCTTAAAATTCATAAAACATGCTTTTTGTCTGTTAACCCCAATATGACTCCAACTATACCCTATAGATAAAATCAAAAAAACATCTTATAAGGGGATTTAGGGGGTTTTGAATCAACACTAAATTTTTGAAGACCTTAAAGAATGCTGAATAAATCCATTATAAATTTAATTTTTAAAAGACATATTATATTTAATAGATTAATGTAATAAATTTTTATATTATACTTTTAAATTTATATGCCATGAAACTTTCTCGTGGCTAAGAAATTCCCCCTTCCTTACTTTATCATCTATAATTAAAGTTTCAAGGTTTCCAAACTCGAGAGGAAATAGTATTAATTTTTCAAAAAAAAATTACATTATATAGTTTAAATTGAAATGGATAGATCAAATTATCACTGAGCTCCAAACTTTTCAAATGTTAAAAATTTAATTTGTTGAAGTTAGCCATATAAATTGGATCAGACACTCGATTCGTTATCCTGATATCAGAATCATCATCAAGATAATCTGAAAACTGATCAAGATCATCATCCTCATCTAGATCATCATCAGAACTAAATAAGGAGTCAAAAGCATCATGATAATGTATATCTTCGACAGCAATATTATCAATAAATAAAAATATTTTTATTTCTATAAATTAATTTAATAATTGTATACTACTTACATAATAGAAATCTTTAAATTTTTGATTTTCATATCTTGAATAAGTTTAGCAACCAATTTTACAAATTTTTACCCTCTGTGCCTTTTGAATTTTTACTTTAATATATATATAGTTATGTTTCAATTTATTAATTATTATTTTAATATTAATTAAAGTAAGAATTGAAGTATAAATTCAAAGTTGAAATATTGCTGAAATTAAAGATATCTCTCTAATAAATTTGAAATTTTAGTATCAATTGATAATTCGCTGAATTAATTATCTATATCTTAGTATTAAGGATCTGTAAACCAAATTTGAATTTTTACTATTTTTAAGTTATTTTAAGGAACTATATTATCAAAGGTAGATTGTGAATATATATAGTATAATTTATTAAAAACAAAATTTAAGGGATGTTATTAAATTAAAAATAATTTTTTAATTTTTAACTTTTTTATTATAAATCTATTTATTTATATGATTTAAAAATTAAAAATTTTAATTATTCTTTATATTAAATATTTTAAAGATATTTATAACATTATTTGGAGTCATACCTTGATAAACTAAATGGGGGGAGGGAAGTTTCCTGCATCGGTTTATGATAAAAAATATTTTAAGGAAGTTTCCTGCACTTTTTTTTTAAAAAAATTTTTATTATTAAATTAGTCTTTATAACAACTATCAACCAACTTTCGAACTATTTTATTGTTATAATTATAGTTAATATATTAATCAATTAGTCAATATCTTTTTTTAAATTCCAACATCTTTGACATATTTCATATGATTTTTGTTGGTTTCTGTATCTTAACCATTTTATTGTCCTATCTGTACTCATAGTAATTCCAAGTATTCTATCCAATTGTTATTGAAATTCTGATTCAATTTATCTTATTCTTTACATACCTATAAAATGTGAGACTGTTTTTCTTGAACTCCTTAAATGATGGATATATATCCTCTTATTATTTATGGATCATAAAAATATTAAATTTTATATTTTATGTAGAATTTATTAAATTTTACATAAATAAAAAAAAATGCAGGAAACTTCCCCCCCAACTAAATATATCTACATTTTTAATTTATAATGGCTCTTTTAAATTTGAATTTAAGTGTCAATAAAAATGAATTTTAGAATATAAATTTTCTTTTAGATCTTATTTTAATAGTAGTTTTAGTTTATTAGAAAAAATTAATGAAGCCAAGTAATTTCTCAAATATTAATAATTCAATAATATTTTTAATTTTCTCATTTATTTCTTTTTTTATATTTTAATTGTTTAAGAAATTTTTACAGAGATAAAAAAAATAAATTTCAGAAGAGGGAAATAGCTTTTTTAAAAATTAGTTATTCAACTTATTTTTAAAAGTAAAATATAAATTCTCTACTTATATTGTGAATAATCTCTCTAATCTTCACATCTTTATTCATTCTGGTTAGAGTTTTATTCATTAATTGTCAAGTAAGGAATATTAATTTCAATCAGAATTTCCAATATCTTCTAAAGATTATCAAACTCCAAATTTGAATTTACTCCAATCTCTTTTTTAATTTTATTTATAAGTAATAAATAATAAGTTAAAACTTAATTTTAAATCACACTGATTTCATCCAATTTTGAAATTAGGGGAAATTTCTAGAAATTTTGAATTATTTGTGAGTTTGGTATAATACTTCGATAATTAAAGCTTCTGCCTATAAAATACATCCACTTATCAAAAATGAAATTGCTTTCAGTTTTATTTAATAGTCTGAAGTTCAAATTTAGAGTAATTTTAAAAATTTGTTAATTTCAAAACATTCAAAAATATATATTATTACTGAATTAATAAATAGTTTTTTTTAGGTATAAAGATTTATTTATTTTTATTGAGTCTGAAAATAATATCATGTTAATTATGTTTTCATAAAAATGTTAAAATTTCAATTACAGTATTTTTGAGGTTCGAAAATATTAATTCAGAAAGATATAGAATTTTAAAATCCAGAAATAAATTAATTTTGATGTAGCAAAGAACAAACATAATTCAAAACAAAATTATAAATTAATTCAACTTATTACATTGTTGTTTTATAAAGATTTTTATATAAAATATATATAACTACTCAATAAAAAAGAAAAAGTTATAATTTATGCTAAATTTTCTTTAAGTGTGAAATAGCTCAAGACAGTGATATGTGGCAGAATTGTTAATTTTGAGTTCATTTATTGTAAATATTTAAATTTATTTAGAATTTTGATTTTTAAAAATGAATTATTATTATTATCATCCTAAATTTCCTGACTTAAATACTATCAAACATATGTAAACATAAATAGTATTAAATTATTAGAATTTAAGCAGATATAAATATAAATAGTAATAAGAATTATAACTATTATAATATAATATAAATATACTTATAATACATTAAAAGAATAAAATTATTGTTATAATAAGGATGATTTGAAAAATTAAATTAAATTAAATTAATTAAATAAAACTAATTTAATCACGGTTGAACCAGTTGATACATGATTTATAATATTTCAATTCTGAAATATAACAGTTTTTAAAACTTAATTTTCGTAATATAAGTTAAATATAATTTTTATCCACATTTTTCAATCTTTGCATTTATAAAAAAAAACTGTTTATTATTAAATAAATTCCCTAAAATTTAGTTATAAATTAATGAGACTTTTTCGCTATGGAAATTCTTAAGAATCAAAATAAATCTGAATCATGAATGGAATAGTAAAATAATTTCATCTAAAATGTTATTCATATTTCATGATCATAAAAAACTATTTGCCTATCCCTTTAAACTATTAAATTATTAAAACATTTGCAAAATAGAACAAATGAGTTTATTTTTTTATTTGATTACTAAATTTTATAGCGAATAAACGAAGAATGTCTATTTTCTTTGGTATAAATCAAAGATTTTGAACAATAATAAATTTATAAAAATTTTATATAAAAATATTAATAATTCACAGTTATCTACGATAGTTTTTTTTAAAAAAAATAAACTGCTTTATTTGGGATTAACATATAACCAATAATGCATTAACTCTTAAATGATAACATAAATTTAAAAAATAATAATAAAATTTTCATTCAATTCAGGGCTTTAATAAAAATTTAACAAGCATAACTACATCATGATTGCATTGTTTCTTTAGTATGATTTTAATAAAATTGTTGATTAGAAAAATTTAGTATACTGGATTTTAATTTTAAAGGTGCTATAATTGAGATTATTTATGATTAAATTTAATTGAATAATTTATATTTAACTCAACAAAAATTATTTAAAACAAAGTTCCCAGCCAATGTTTGATAAAATTTCTAACAACTCAATAAGACTTGTATAAAGTTTCTAATATAAATACTTGGAATGTTGGGTAAAGTATTAAACTATTACGAAAACAAGTTAAGATTATTGCTATATTTTCGGTAGTCTTTTTATCAAATAAAATCTATGATAATTTTCCATTAAATGGTATTGAATATGTTAATGAAAACCTAAGAGTAATATTATCTTAAAAACGACAAAAATTGTTGATCGACCTACTGTTCAAAAAATTACTTTTTAAAAAAATGACAAATTCTTCAGATATAAAGATTTAGAACCCACTTTCCTAAATATTAGAATTGCTGAATATTTATATTTCTTGCATCAAGTTGAGAAAAGAGCAGCACAGAATATGAAATATATTAATTAAAAAAGAAAATGCAAAACATTGAACAAATGTTTAAATAAATGGTTTAAGAAAGATCATAATTGAAAAATGCTGATAAATTATCAGAGTAACACTCATAAACAAAACGATAAAAAAGGAACAATAAAACTATAAGCCAATATTTATCTGCATAGCAAACAAATTCAAAAATGCCATAAAACCTTATAGAAAATCAAGGAGATCCTTTAATTAAGAGTTAATTTAGTAGAGACTAAGATCAAGAGAAACAAATTAAAAAACTATAGTAGTACTTTTAAAATTCCAGAGTTGTTCATAAGTAAATAAATATTAAACCTAAGGAAAATCCTACAAAACTTAATGTTAAGTATGAGCCAAAAAGCACACTAAATTAGGATAGTAATCAAGACTTGATAAAAACGAATGTTTATAAAAATGCTGAAAACATTCTCGATAATGACAATGATAAGGAATAACAAATTAAGGAAGAAGATGAAGTTGAAAGCTCTATATTACCAGATAATCAACTTAATAACTTTGGATTGGACCGCAACTAGCTTTCATTACAAGTCGATTTATAGCAAATAAATTATTCAAATTTCTTCAGGCCAAAATAAGAACCGATTTATCCTATTCCTGATTACTAAAATATGCGAGATAAAACTGAAGATGATGACTAAATAAACGATGATCTTAAAAATGAGGAGTCTAAATATCCTATAGATGGTCTTATGCAATAAATCTTCAATAAAGGTATTCAAAGAGCCAAAGACTCCAAATCATTGCAGATAGAATTTGACTAGGAAGCAAAAAATGACTGGGTTTCTAAATTAGACAGAGATATTGAGGCCTTACTTTTTTCAAATTATGGCATTCATAAAATTTAGAAAAAAAAATTACTTGGTAATTTAGATTGAAATTATCAATCAAATTTTAAATAAATAATTTTTACACTAAAATTGAACTTCCTGATGAAGTACTAGAGCTATACAAAGAGCAGAAAGAAAATAAAACGCTCAATGATAAATTCAAATCTTTGGACAAGAATACACTCATAAATCTTTGTAAAAAATGTAGCATGGATATTGGAAATTTAATCTTTATTAGAAACGGTATAAAGACTTCAATGGGAAATGTGGGTTTATCAGAGAGTTCGATTGAATTACTGTTTGAACATTTTATTAATGTGGATAATTTAATTACTCGCCTTGGATAAGTGAAGATGCACCTAGAAATGAAAATGAAAAGAATGTGAAGCAATTCGAAGGATAAGCCTTAAATTATAGTAATTTCTTCCAGATTAAAAATTAAATTTGAATTATTTTACATTATTATCTATCGGTAATAATGCCATTTATTAATCGTTATAAATAATTAAATTCATTAAAGTAACCAACAAGAAATTGATAGATTTTTGAAAGGATTTATGCGAGGAAGGCTAATTCTTTAAACAGTAAAGTTATCAAAAAGTAGTATCAATTGAATATTTATTGTAAAAGAGCTTACTACTTCAAAATATACATATACAAATTTAAAAGTTAAGTTGCTCTTATTATCATTTTAACATCCAGTAAGAGTGTTGTAGTTGGAAAAAACTAAAAAATGTACGTATGAAATTAAGGAGTCTAGAAAATTTGTTTTAATGTTAAAGTATGACTTAAATGCTTATTCAAACTCAAAGTGATTGCTTAACTTTATATTGAAGTGTAAAATTCTTTAATTTCAAACTTTTATCATTTGATCCAACTTAATACATTCTTATTTATAAACACAGTTTTTATATAAAAATAAATTATACAATCTAATTTATATAACTATGAAATAAAAACGAGAAAGTTATTATCTATGCTAAATTTTCTTTAAGTGTGAAATAGCTCAAATAAGTGATATGTGGCAAAATTGATGATCTCGATTCATTTAATTTAAATATTTAAATATATTAAGAATATTGATTTTAAAATAAATTATTATAATGATCCTTAATTTCCTGACTTAAATAATATCAAACATATGTATAATGGAATAGTTTTAATTATTAGAATTTAAGTAGATTTAAAAAATAAATATTATGGTAATATTAACTTTAAGAATATAAAATTAATACACTTATAATACATAATAAAAGTATGATTATTATTATTTTAATAAGGATGATTTGAAAAATCAAATTAAATCATATTAATTATTTTAGATGCTCTAACAAAATAATAGAATTAATTTAATAAAAACTAATATAATCTGGGTTTGAATCAGACTATACAAAATTAATACAAATTTAGTAACAAATAAAACAATTTTAAAAATTAATTATACTTAAAATATATTAATTATTATTTTATCATCATTTTTTAATCTTTGCATTATACCAATAAGCATGTTTAGTTAGAATGAATTCCCTAAAATTTAGTGGTAAATTAAAGAGATTTCTTAGCAATGGAAATCCTCAAGACAAAATAAATCTTAAATGTAATATGAATGATAAATTGAAATAATTTAATAAAAAACGATTTGCAAATCTAGTATAAATTATTTTTTACCAATCCCTTAAAACTATTAAATTATGAAAATAATTACTAATTATAACAAAAGAGTATAACTTTTGATTTGGTTGCTTAAAATATATAATTAATAAATGATTAATTTCTATTTCTTTGATATAAATCATAAATTCTGAACAATATTTATAATATAAGATTTATATAAAATATGAATAATACACAGTTATCTATGATAATTATTTAAATAAAATGCTTTATTTGGGGATAAACTTATAGTCAATAATTCATTTACCCTACAATGATACCATGAATTAAAAAAAAATTAAATATATTATTCAATTCTGGGCTTTAATAAAATTAACAATCTTAATTACAGAATGATTGCATTACTTTTTAGTTGGCTTTTATATGATTGTAATAACATTTTTGGCTTGAAATATTTAGTATACTCGATTTAAAGGTGCTTTAATGAATCTATCTATGAATAGATTTAATTGAATTATTTAACGAAAATAAAACGATTTAAACAAAGTTTCCAACCAATGTTTGATGAAATTACTAACAACTTATTAAGACTTTTATCAAGATTAGGATTTAAATACTTGAAATGATGGGTAAAGTATTAAAACTATAACGAAAATTAATTATAATTATTGCAATAATCTTGATAATCATTACATCAAATAAAATAGGAATTATTTTTCCATTAAATGGTATTGAATATGTTAATGAAAACCTAAAGGTAATGGTATCCTAAAAAACGATACTGCTTAATAAATTATTATCCAACAAGAAAAAATGGCAAATTCTTCAGCTATAAAGAGTTAGAACCCACTCCCTAAATATTAGAATTGCTGAATATTCAACCTACTTGCATCAAGTAGAGAAAGAGAAGCACAGAATATGAAATATATAAATTAAAAAGAGAAAATGCAAAACATTCAGCAAATGTTTCAATCAATGGTTTAAGAAAGATTATAATTAAAAATTACTAATGAATTCCCAGAGTAACATTCATAAACAAAACGATAAAAAAGGAACAATAAAACTATAAGCTAATATTTATCTGCATAGCAAACAAACTCTAAAATGCCATAAAACCTTATACAAAATCAAGGAGATCCTTTAATTAAGAGTGAATTTAGTAGAGATTAAGATCAAGATAAACAAATTCAAAAACTATAGTAGTAATATCAAAATTCCAGAGTTGTTCAGAAGAAAATTAATACCAAACCTAAGGAGAATCCTACAAAACTTAATGTTAAGTATGAGCCAAAAAGCACACTAAATTAGGATAGAAATTAAGACTTGATAAAAACGAATGTTTCTAAAAATGCTGGAAACATCCTCGATAATGACAATGAGAAAGACTAACAAATTAAGGAAGAAGATGAAGTTGCAAATTCTATATTACCAGATAATCAACTTAATATCTTTGGATTGGACCACAACTAGCCTTCATTTTAAGCCGATTTATAGCAAATGACTTATTCAAATTTCTTCAGGCCAAACTAAGAACCAATGTATCCTTGTCCTGATAACTTAAATATGCGAGATAAAACTGAGAATGATGACTAAATAAGCGATGATCTTAAAAATGAAGAGTCTAAATATCCTATAGATGGTCTTATGCAATAAATCTTCAATAGAGGTATTCAAAGAGCCAAAAACCCCAAATCATTGCAGATAGAATTCAACTAGGAAGCAGAAAATGGCTGGGTTTCTAAACAAAACAAAAATATTGAGGCCTTATTTTTATCGAATTATGGCATTCATAAAATTTAGAAAACAAAAATTACTTGGTAATTTAGATTGAAATTCTCAATCAAATTTTAAATAAATAATTTTTACACTTAAATTGATCTTCCCGATGAAGTTTTGAAGTTATACAAAGAGGAGAAAGATATTAAAACTCTCAATGATAAATTCGAATCTATGGACAAGAATACACTTGTAAAACTTTGTAGAAAATGTGGATTGGACATTCAAATTTTAAAAGAAATGATGGACAATATAGAGACTTAAATGGATGATGAAAGTTTAACAAAAAATTCAAGTGATTTTCTGTATGAACAGTTTTCTACTGTGAAAAATTTAGTTAACCACTTTGAATTAGTGAAAAAGCGCCTGGAAATGCAAATGAAATAAAAATGAAGTAATAACCTTTAAACTATTGTTATTTTCAACATAAATTTAAATTGGAATTATTTACCTTATTATCTATTTGTAATAATGCCATTTATTATTCCTTTAATTATAAATGTATTTATTTAAGTAACCAACAAGAAATTGATAGATTTTGGAGAGGATTTATGCGAGGAAGGCTAATTCTTTAAACAGTAAAGTTATCAAAAAGTTGTATTAATTGAATATTTATTGTAAAAGAGCTTACTACTTCAAAATAGACACAAACAAATTTAAAAGTTAAGTTGCTCCAATTACCATTTTAACATCTAGTAAGAGTGTTGTAATTGGAGAAAACTAAAAATTGTACGTTTAAAATTAAGGAGTCTATAAAATTTGTTTTAATGTTAAAGTATGACTTAAATACTTATTCAAATTCAAAGTGATTGCTTAACTTTATATTGAAGTGTTAACTCTTTAATTTCAAACATTTATCATGAGCAATCTTATAACATAAAGATTAAGGAGTCCTTATATGAATATTTACTCTTGTAGCTATCAAATATCAACTAACCTAAAAGAATAAGAAGAAAATTTGTCACTAAAGATGTGTTTATATTAATTTAGGCCCCATTAACTTAAGTAATTATGAGTAATAAATCTATTGAAATTTATAAAAATTTTTGTTAATGTTAAAGTAGGAAACAGTACAAGGAGATATTCGTTTAAAAATTGAGAAATTTCATATGTTAACACTAGTGAATTCTAAATTTCGTGAATCACTTCTATTTACAAAGTATCTTGATTCTGTACTTAATAAGTTATATTTTGTTTCATTTCAATATTTTAATATTCTTGATTATTTATATTTTACTTTAGCACATCCTATTTTAGATTAATAGTTGTAATATCCAAATTTTGATGCTTATTCCATTGAAAATATTATCTTTAATTTTACAATTTTACAGACTAATAGTTTTCTTATAAATGTCTTCTAAAGAAACCCCATTCTATTTATTGTCATAGATTTTACATTTCAATATTTTAATTTAACCAACTTCAGTTTATTGAAGTTTAAAATCATCGAGTTAAAGCTCTTTCTCCTAATTTATATTTCTTTATTCATAAAAATAGAGTATCACATAATAAGTCTAAGAATATATAAAAAATTTAATATTTAATTAGAGTTTCTTGTTCTGTTTTCGACTCTTGGAGTATGCATACTTAACATTGGAAGGCCTCTAGTAACTCCATTATTGCTTAATGTTGGACTTAAAATAGGATCAGTGATGTTAGATAGACCCTAGTTTAATATCTAACCATTTGTTGAAATTTTTAATTCTTTCGCTTAAGTTGAAGATTTAGTATCTCTAATGTATATAGGGCTTTAAAGATTCAAGTTTGAGTCTTATTAAAATACAAGATTTTTCTAAAAGTTGCTTGTTAAACCAGATTTTTTCCCAAAATTATAAGTTAAATCTTTTTAATTATTGTGAAGATTTTTCTAAAACTTTTATTAAGTCATTAATATTTTCTGTATCTCTAGCTTTCTCTTTATTCCTTACTTGACAGCACCAGTATCAAATATATAGATTCCTGATTGTTTGTTTTTGTAGAATTCACATTCCTAGATTTGAAAATTAAAAGAGTCTTTTGCTATCAACCCGTTTTCTATGCCATAGTTCAATTTACATTATTACAATAGAAATTAACTGCACGATTGTCCTTTAACTTTATCCAAGAGCATATTAGCAAACTAATTTTGGCATAATTCACTGTTAGTTATCTCAAAATGCTGAATATGTAACTTTTTTATGGAAACTCCACAGTATTTATTATAAATAATCTTATTCTTATTCAATTTAAGAATTGCCTTAATGAAGGGGTATTTAGACCCGAATCTCCTTGACTTGTCTGAATTTGTAGATTTTATTACAACACCTGATTCTTTGCAATTTGAAATTAGATTGTCTTCAATGTATAACTTTCTTATAATCTCCCTTTAACTTATTTGGCCATAGTTTGTTAAACTCATGGACGACAATTTTGAGGTAATCTAACTTTATTTCTTCATTATCTATCTATGATTTTGATGTTTGAATAATATCTAAATGCCATTACCATTAATTTTATCTATTTAGGAGCCTGAAAGTTTCAGAATTTTAGGGTTAATTACTATTAAAGCTCCATGCCTGCAATCTGTAATTTAGCTTACTTCAACGCTTAATATGCTATAATTTATATATTCATGAAACTTTAAATCAGATTAGTATAATTTAAATGTTATATTTGATCCAGCTAAAAATCCAAGGGAAAAACCAACAATATTGCAAGATTTGATTGATAATATACCTTTATATTATTGATTTTACTCATTCTCATCTTTCTCATTAAGTACAAAAGCAACATCCATTGCACCCTATTTATTTTTAGATGAAATCAGACAATCTCTTATTTCAACGTATGTATAGTTTTTAACAACAAAGAGCGGGATAATACTGCTACTAATCTCTGAATTGCTAACAAACTAATTTTAAGAAAGATTCGGCTCACCTCCACAACTCATATTAAGTTTATCATAATTTTCAATATCATAAGATTCAAGAGCTCTGTTTGTTTACTTATGACTTTAATCTTTAATTTTTTACTTTTGCTAAGTTTCTTAATATTGATCGTCTTTTTCCGATGGGGGACTATGAACTTTTATCTCATGCCTTAAATGAACATCGTTTTGTAATTTTGCATTCTTTGGCGAATTTTCGAAATTTTCATTCTTCCCGTTCTATTTAGAGTTGCTTGCATATATGAATTAATTTCTATTTATAGCTTTTTCAGAATCATTTTCAATTTCATCCCTTATAGTAATTAAGTCAGCCCTGTCGCTAAGTACAATATGACACTCACAAAAAACAAAAACTTCTTTGTACTTTTCTTATTCTCCAAAGTTCACTTAAATCGATCCATGAGTCATTTCTAGAATAGTACCAGACCTTCCTTTTAAGATTAAGGGTTTATCTATGAGCAAGCTTCCAATCTTAAAATGTGTATTTGGCAAAATAATAGTAGAACATGGTTTCGCCTATTCTATAACTTATTTAACAATTAATCCTAGCTATTCTGGACTATTTTTATCATCATGATCAATAACGATTGTTTAATTAGTAGATGTCAAAGAAATGTTACTTTTATCATTTTCTAACATTTCAGTTTGATTTTTAGCTTCAATTTCATCAAAAAGCTAAGCTTGACTTTTGTTTAGCTAACTATTTTCAACTTCTATAATCATAATGTTATTTTGATCAATAAAAGATGGATCTTGAATTTTATTATCGGGATCATAACCTTATAAAATCTAAATTACACTTTAATTTTCTGATAGAGTAAAGACGTTACTATTCTTGTTTATTAAAGTTTAAGTTTCAGTGATTCTTTATTATTTTTAACCAAATGCTGAGAGCTGTTGCATGTCATTAATCAAATCATATTTACTCTTATTTGAGCTATCGCCTTTCTTTAATTTGTTTGTTGGAGTGGATTAAGAAACGATTTGGTGCTAGAGCTAGTTTTCAATTATTATACTAGAGAAATCATTAGGTTAGAGAACTTGTTGAAATTTCCTTAGGGAGACCGAATTATTATCATTATTTTGGCTTATTATTTATTGCTAGCTATAAGTTTGAATTTGTTGATTTTATGAAAGAATATTTGTTAATGATTGTTTTTAAATTACATTTTTGTTAAAATACTTTGGGGAGGATACTTGTCTTACACCCACCCTCAAATTATTTCGTAAATCTAATAACAATAATTGACGAACTAAGTAAATTTGGTGTCATTAATCATATTTAAAATGTTTAGAAATATTTCCGAAATTTTCTTGGATGATATAACATGAAAAAATTAAAAACAAAATTACACATATTTATAGTTATTTTTATTTTAAACTTAGTGTAATTTATTTATTAAACTGAACAGATAATTTTATAGAATATCAAGTCTTAAATCTATTTAATAAGTATAATACATAAGCAAAACGATTAATATTATACAAAATCAGTTCGCCTTCATTTTCAAAAATATTATAGTTCAATAATATATCTTAATTTATTTCATATCATTAAATACTATAAAATCAACTATGGATTTTAATTTGTAAAATCACAGAAAGTATATAGAGATAAAAATAACTAAAAATATGTGTAATTTCATTATAAATTTTTATTTTTTTAAGCTAAATTATTTCCTGGAAGTGACCAAGAGCATTTATAAAAATTATAGTAGTGATTTTGAAAAATTATTGTTATTATATATACGAAAAAATTAGTGATAAATGTGACGGGTATTTCCAAAACTTTTGATTGTTTTTATTTATAACTTATTTATCAATAAATTCCCTGCTTTAATGAGATCTCGAATCTTTGCTGGAATGTCTAATTTTAATTTCATTCTTAATTGTAGATTGTTAATGCTTTGGAGGTAAGCTACTAGAAAAAAGATTGTTTTTCTATGCCTTTTATTCAAGATTTTAAGTACCTAATTGATATTTATAATTGCTTTTATTTTCATTTGTTTATACTATAAATTCATCATTTTAAAAATCCCCTTCAACTTAATATATAGGCTAAAAATTTATATTAGCCAAAATTCTTCTATCAATTAACCCTTGCATATTTTACTTTTCATGCTTTCTTTATATATCAACTGTTTGAGCTCGTTAATGTTTCTTACTATTATTATTTTACTAAAGTGGAATTAATTCTGAAAAATCTTGATTTTTTAAGTTAATTTTAAATTTGCTCTGACTTTGATCTTATTCAAGCTGTTTTGCCTATTCTAAAATTTGTATGATAAGATTTCAAATTTATGCGATTAATTTGAGTAAATTTATAATTATGTTTTACCTAAATTATCAATAAACTGTGAACTCTGATTAACATTTGATATTGAACTTCCTTAAAGAGAGAAGTTGCTGAATGATTTTTTTTATTATCTAAATATCAAAATTAAATTTCATAATGAGAGAATATCATAAATTGTTATTAAGCTAATGGTATATGAGGTAAAAATCTTACTCCATAATCACCCTTATAAAGTTATTTTAATAAATTATAATTATTACAATACTATAATTAATTTTATTTTATAAATTATTTTTGTATATTTAATTTAATTCAATTACTAAATTAAAATATTCCAGCTAAATTTTCATATTAATTATAAAAGGAGATATGTTGATTTCTTAAGTTAAGTTATAATATTAATTAAATTATTTCATTAAATTTTACTAATTAAGTTTATTTTAATAATAATATAAGATTTATTATATGTCTAAAAATATTAAATCTAATTTAGCTTTAACTTTGATTTTCATAAATGAAAGAAAATTTTATTAAAATGACAAAATAAAATAAAATTCTATCTTATTGATATAGTGTCTTTTATAATTTCAAGTAATAATTCATAAATTTGGGAGTATAAATTAAATCTTATTTTTATTTTTTGTTCAATCATCTCCAATAAACTTGAGTACTTTCATATGACCAAATATAGGACTTAGGGAAATTTAAATTCTATTAGGGTTTACTATTTTGTAAAATTCGCCGTCTATTTAGATATAAACCCCAATACGTATGTACACATAGAATTTATAAGTTGATAAAAAGTTTTAAATATATCGATAAATAACGAAATTTAAAAGGACAGATTTTAACTTAATTTGAGGGAGCCGATCTAGAGAATTGAAGTACGGTGAAGATGGGGAAAAAATTCAAGATTTAATTTTGAGGCCATACTTACCAGTCTTATAGAGTTTGAGATGCTGATCAAGAATATATGGGGTTTGTACCCTATTGACCGATTACTGGAAAAGTTTAACCGTTCACACTGTTTATGGGGTGATGCGGTTTTACCTCCACATTTGAATTAAGTTTGGTTTTTATTAATTAATAATTACTACTTTAATAATTAAACTTATAATGGAAATCAAAAAGTGATAAATTTGCAATGGCTATCGCACTTTCTTTGTTAGAGACGCAACTCACACACACTCTAATAACTTCACTGCGCTTTGTGTGCACTTTGTAGAGCAACTCACGCTCTATCGATTGATGTCTTTGAATTTACGTAATTGCATGTTTTTCATAATTCTGCTTGTGAAAATTGCGCTAATTTTGTACTATAAAGTTTGTTACACTGGAATAGCATTATAGCAAAGCTATTCATGCACTATTAATTTAAGGTAAATTTTATTTATTCACGCTTCTTACACTTACAATCTTAACAGAGTGCTTAAATACACGCTATATAATTCACGCAAATGAAAAAGACAAGCAACTGTAAAGTTTAGTATTACTAATTTTAGCAGTAAAGTCACTCTATAAAAGTGCACTTATTTTGCTAAGTTATTTAAGTGACATTTTTAAATTGCTATTTATATACAATTAATTCTATACAAATTACATATTTGCAAAATTCTACTATTTTGCATGAAGTTCACTCTATATTATTACTCTTAGAGTGTTATTAATAGTACTAAGTATAATAGATTACAAAAAGTGCATGATATGGATTTTAAAATCATATTGATTTTGTTCTTTGCTTCAAAATTTATTCAAGTAAAAGTAATATAAATTAGGGTTACAAAATTGTTTACAATTTTTATACAATTGTAAGTAAATTGTAAATTCAAAAACTTAATATGCTTTACATTTATTGTAAGATATGGATAATTTGAGATTAAGAGCATTATCATTGTAAATGTAAATTATAATTAATTATATATTTTCGATTTGATACTTAAGGAGGTAAGTTAATATAAACTTGAAAGTATAGAGAAGCCATTTCTGTTTTTAGTATTTTTACTTATTACTATAAAATGTGCTAAATCAAGGCTAAAATTATAAAAGAACAAAATAAAATTTCTAACTTATTTTTTCATTCCAGCAATTGATTCTATTCATGTTGCATTCAATTTTAAGTAACTTATATATAGGTGAGTTAGATAGGTGGTATAAATTTAGAATTAAGATATAGACATGAGATTTATAAAGAAGGTAAGTTCAATTTTTTGATTCAATTTTAGTTATAATCTCTAGATTAAATTGTTAACTACAAAAATTAACAATTAAAATTATACTTATTTTATTGAGATTAAAGTGAAAATGATATAATAGTTGTTATTTATGTAGGCTATGATCAATAAAGATTGATAAGAATTTGAATGTACAATGTTAGTGGCTCTTAACTATCAAATAAAGTAAGCAGGTGTTTTGGGGTCTTCAATTATTAAAATACTTGAGTTTGCAATATAAATTCAAAAATAGTTTAGTATAATAATTTATACTTTAAACTGTATCCTTACACTTTTTAATTCATAATTTTAATTTAGTTTATTGCTAAATTAATTGGCTTTATTTATTCTCGCATATATAAAGATTACTAGCATTTTTATCATTTCTCTATTCTTTATTCTGATATTTATTTTGAATTTTATATTGATCACTGCAATCAAAATTGTTACTTTGAAATCAGTATATTATTTCCCTATAAGTATTAAATTAAGTTTAAGATTTAAATTAAGAATTTCAGTAATAATAAATTTAAAGAATTATATGGTTTTGAAATTTAATACTAATAATAAATCTTTTGAAAATGTTGCTTAATTATATTTATTACTTACCTTTTTAATTTTAGCTCTGGTCATTTTATTTGCATAGTTTAGTGTGTCTCGTATCTTTAATTTTGAATTAAACAATATTGATAGGAAAAGATTAATGCGATGAAGAAAAGTTGACTTAATTAGGAAGATTTAAAAGACTACTGAGACATTAATTAAATTAAAGACATATATTAATATATTTAAATAGCTATTTAATTATTAATTATTTAATTTATATTGATTTCGGCCCGATTATTAAGCGATTTATGAAGTAGATTTTATTTTTTCTTAAGGATTATTCTAAATTGTACGCCAATTTTTTGACAATAATCCCAATCTTACAACATTAAAATACACAAAATTGTATCAAGGCCATTAAAAATTATAAGTAAAATAAAGAATAAAAACAAGATTAAATTTATTTAAATTAAATTATATTAATTACCATTATTTGTTTCTTAGTTTTAATTTAATTATTTCTAAATTTCTGTTTGATAAATTTTCCATTTTTTAATTAAAAGAAATCCAAGATGTCATTGACTAAGAAAGTTGTAAGAATCGAGAACCCATTTATCATATTGAAATTAATTTAATTTAATTTTTTTGTTTCATTTGAGGTGCTGAATAGATCTAGTAAATTCTTTGAGAAAATTAATTTACAAAAAATCCGTCCTATAATTACGTGAATTATCTGAGGAACCCCTTGAGAATTAATTGAGTTGAATTTGTAGTTTGAAAGTTGCTGAATATAAATATTTCTCTGTCAGAGATGTTTCTTTATATTTTATTATTATAATTTTAAATAAAATTGCTCTCAATTTATAGTCAAATGAATGGTAAATATTTAAACCTTAGAAAAATTTTAATGGAAATTTTGTTGGTAAAAAGTTTGCCAATAAATATAATTATAATATTAAATTAAAATAAACTTACTAGTGAAAAAGTTTTTCTCTTCTCTTTATTTATAACTTATACTTATCATTATTATCTCTTTTATTCTTAAATTTGTTTTTATCTTAACTTATTTTCTGAGATCTTTCTCTTTCCATATTTATTGCTTATAATTTATCCTGATAATTAACTTGAAATCTTTATTATTCCAAAATAGTTTTTAAATGGCTTATTATATTTTTACTTTATGGATTAATTATTATTTTGAAATGAATTATTAGCTTTTTAATTTTACCTTAAAATTTATAGGATTATAGTATAGTCCTAAAGATGTTAGTCTTTAAAATTATAAAATGACTTATTGGCTTTTAGAGCCAAATTTATTTATATACCATAAATGCTGTTATAACATGTTCTATAGACATGAATAGTGAAAGGTAAATCTTAGATAAATAAAGGTAGTAAATTTATAGTAAATTAAGCAAGTAATTTAGAAGTTATAAGAACTTCAAGCATTAATTTATTCCTGAACTTTGTAGCTAAAATAGCTTAGAATAAATTATGCTTTTTTAGGCAACAGTTTCACTCACAAATCCTTGAGGGAAATTGATTCTAGAGCTGCTGTTAAAACATGATAAAGCAGCGTCTTACTAAATTCTAATTAATTCTGCTAATATTCATGCCTAGCTCTTTCATAAATGCTGCCCAGTAGCCTCTATATTTTATTATAAAACTTAATCTTACTTTGATGAGGCTCTTGTTTTTAATGGATTTAAGTCTCTGTTCTTAATCCAAGAGTACATTAATTCTACAGGTGCTATTCTTTAGTGATAGGGGCCTAGAAACATTATAGGTAAACTCAATTCCATATACTTTTCCATGATACTTTGAGATCTGTGATAAGGAGCATTATCAAGAAGTTAAAGTATTTGATCTCCAGTCAGCATCAATTTATTCGAGTACTTTTATTAGCTTGCATAGTAAGTACATAATGAGTGCTAGTTAGTTCTTCCATGATTAACTGTGTAGAATGGTTCTCCCGAACTTGAAACTGCAATAATCAAATTCATTTATTTGAGTCTCTATGAATTTGTAACTCTATTTTTAACATAAGGGGCAGTCCAACCTCTGTGTCTTTAATCTGTTTAATTAAGGGTGGATTCATCTATATTGATAATTCTCTTACCTTGACTTAAGTTTTCAACGAATTACTAGGCTGCATACTATCGTTGTAACTTACTACTATTGCTATTATGCAAAGTTGAAATCTACTTGATTTATTTGTAAGTCATCATTAACTCATTTTAAGAATCTTCTTATCATTTGCTTACTACACCTTAGTTATATATTCTTCTATAAACTGCGCTGTATATCTGAAACCTGCACAGGTTAAGTATCAAACTTTAGCATGTTAACTATATGTGTACGTGCTCTGCTGTGAAGTTTTTTATCCTTCCCTCTGTTGATTTGTTTTAAATTCCAAAATTATGCTTTCTTTATAGGACTCTTCAAGTATCTTCTAAGTTTGTAATATGAAATACCCAATCTATCCATTATCTATTAGTAGGATAACTTTTCTTTATCTCTTAGTCTAAGTGACTCCTTTGCAACTTTAAGCTCTTTCTCTTACAGCTTCTTCTCCTTCCCTAACTACTTTAATACTCTGCGAGGCACGGTTGCATTAAGTTGTGTGTGTTAACCAAAACACTGTAATTTAATCCTTGACTTTATGATTCTCATTAACTTTTGCTTCAAGCAAATTTGAATCAAAATTTTCAGCTTAATCAATTAAGCTTTATGGTTCTAAGTCAGATAACTTATAGTCAGTGTAAAGCTTCAACACCAGCTAACCAAGAGTTCTAATTTAACTATCGTTAAGTAATGATTGTTTAGTTCCTTTCTTAACGGTTTATCTATAAATCTCTTTAGGGTCTATGATGAAACCATCACTTTCAAACTCTGAAATTTCATCACAAGTTTAGTAGAATAATGAAATCATATCTCTATAACTTACAGATTCAACAATAACATCAGCAACTGTTATGTTTCTTTAATAAAGCATATTGGTTGTTAAATAATTCGCTTGATCTTAAGAGTCTTCTGATTAGTTGGAAGAGCTCTGCTCTTCACTAGAGCTGTTATCATCATAATCTTTATCTTCCAATTTGAAGAAATCTGAAAGTCTAGACTGTCGCTTTTTAGAATATGATTCCATAAATGTATTCCTAAATTTAATAATAATGAATTCTCTTTGTGCTCGTAGAAATTCCGCTAGCGGATATTGGACCGTGCCTGTAGGATTTCATTATCATGAAAAGCACTCTCTAGATTTAGTAACGGTAGTGTCTTCCTGAATTGAAATTGACCTATATAAAATGGTGAAAGGCACCTAACTTTTAAATTTTAATGAACCAAGTTTAACTTACTGGTATCAATGTTCAAGAACTCGCCCAGAAATGCAAAAGTAAGAAAGAGCTATACAACTTTCTTGCCCAAGACTGCCACGCTTTCTTACCCAAATCAGACTCCACCAACATTTATTTCCTTAAGTAAATCATAAGAGCAGAGAAAGAAGTAACGATTAACTTACCCCTGTAACTGTTATTATAGTATGTAAGAAGAGACGCAGTCAAAGTGTCAGCAGTGCCTCAAATCGATGGACTTACAGTTTAATACTTTCTCGATTATGCAAGAGGATCTGTAAGACTGCTGTAATACTTGCCTGATGAACGAGATTGGGTCCACCTAGACAGATAATGGATCTGTGACTTGCTCTTCACCCTAGACACCGAAGGTGTCTCCCAGATGATTCATGATGCAATGCTCTAACAAAGAGAAAAGCTAGAGTAAAACAGAGATCTCGTTATAGAAATGAGACCCGAGTTCGTGGACGCTCTCAGCAGATGCCTTAACTTTAGCAGTAAGTTTACTCTCTCTTAATTTCGTGTGTAGCTGAGCGAGGTAAGGCTGTGAATCTAGTAAAGGATTCATCTAAAAGAAAGCGAACTCGTGATTAAATGGAGGAAGTAAAAGATTATGAGTAAGCTTTAAAATAAGATAAGCAGGATTTCTTGCAGTAAACTAAAAAGTTGAAACAAGAACATGACAATATGGAAAGTGAGTTGCTCGACTTACGCAAGATGAGAGACCAGTTTATGCTCAATAACAACTGATTAAGCCTGCTTAGCGCAGCTGAGAACTTCAGATTTTGAATGCTGCTGCTTCTATTCCTTCATGAATCTCTATATACTATTAATAGCAAAAACTTGAATTTGGGGAATTGCTTAAAAAAATTAAGATAAATCTCATATTCTTAATCTTGGTTTTCTCTCTGGATTTTTGTGATTTATGTCGCTTTAAAAGTGCCTCCTCTTACTAGAGGCCATCTTCAACCATCTTTCCATCGTCTCTTCATTCTCTGGCAACTCTGTATAAGTGCAAGTAAATGATTTATCTCTAGCACTGCGACGAGTATTGAGGTCTCAATTTTTGTTTTGTTCTTTGATTAATTCAAGCTTTTGTTGTCCTTTCAATAATCTCCTTTTTGAACTTCTTGAACTTTAGTTACTCTTGGATCTTGATCTGCCTGGAGATTTAGTGATCTCATGGTGCTACCGCTTTAAGTTGTTCTGCACTAACTACTATACCATTGCAAAGGGTTTATCTTACAGCACTGGATTTTGACTCATCTTTTCTTCTATTAACTCTATGATAGTTGGTTAATAAAATCCCAATTTACTTTATTGAGTTGGTTCTTGTACTGAGGCAGAATCATTAAGTTCTAAAGATTTTTCTTTCTTTTCTTCTTCAATTGAATTGATAGCTTCATTATAAGATTTCTCTGTTAACTTAATAAGATGCTCAACAATTTCTCTAACGTGCTTGTCACTTTCTTCCTTAGAAGAAACTTCTGTAGATATCTATTCCTGAGGCACTAAGTTTGGTTAAATTGAATTTTCCATTTCTTCGTATTGATTTTACAAAATTGATTATACAGAATTGTACTTGAGATCAAGAATAAGATCTGCTTCACTTTACTAAACCACGAGCAGCTGCTCTGCACTACTTTTAGAAGCTAGTTTATATAAAACTCTCTGCCATCTACCTTTAGTGTTGAGCCTACCAATTCTACCAATGATTTATTCTTCAGATCTCTTTGTAAAAACATCAGCGATAATTAAATAAGAACCACCATTTTGATTGATTTCATCATTTGTTTAAATGTCTGTGCCTCTACCCTATGCTTCATTCAACAAGTAAATTCCATAGTTCTTGCTTGTATTCTTCATTAAATACCTACCTTCAAGGGTAGCTTCAATTACAGCAGCCTGGCGATGACTGAAACTTGTGAAATCAAAAGTTGAATTTGAAAGGCCTAATTCAATAGTGCTGTAATTTGTGGAGGCAACAATTAAAACTGG